>NMUG010006913.1:0-12334 GCA_002855965.1 Monotropa hypopitys
CAATATGAATGTGTTTCAATGGAACTTCATCTTTGATAAAAAAATTAGAAGTTTAAGTTTAAAACAAAATGATATCTATCGAGTGAAATTAACTTCAAGCATGGAATCGGCTTCCCATCTCCGCAGGAGAATATGTGCTGTATACTTGATTTTTTATTGTGTTTACATTATCACAATTTGGGCATGTGACATACTACATTCCCGTACCTATTCCTCGTACCGTAATGATCCGCGTTCTAGGTAACATAGGGCAGGACGAGACCTGGCTATGACGTTTGAATACAACTGTTATGTTTTTTTCTTTGGTTATATTTTCAGGAACTTATGGAGGAGCTACGCATATATTTCCTGTTTTTCGACCGAGCAGGTTATGGGGAGAGTGATCCATATCCAAAACGATCTGTGAAGAGTGAAGCATTCGATATACAAGAACTAGCCGACAAGTTACACATTGGATCGAAATTCTATTTGATTGGAGTCTCCATGGGAGCATATCCAATTTGGAGTTGCCTAAAATACATTCCACATAGGCAATAAATTCAAGGCCTTTTCCCTTCCTCCATTGTTTTGAATGCTCTGTGTTTATTTTGTTCCATATGTATTGATTTCCAGGTTGTCGGGAGCTGCCTTAGTAGTTCCATTTGTCCACTACTGGTGGCCGGGTGTTCCTGCCAATATTTCAAAAGAAGCCTTCAATACGCTGCTTGGGCAAGACAAGTGGACATTCCGTGTCGCACATTATGCCCCCTGGATGTTTAACTGGTGGATGACTCAAAAATGGTTCCCTTCTCTCAGTATTATGGAAGGGAACATGTCCATTTTCTGCGATCCCGATTTGGATATGTTGAAAGAATTATCAAAGAACCCCAGTGTTGGTCAGGTAACTCTCTTCTAAGTGTTAATCTTAGTTAAATCATCCTCTTGAAGTGCTTTGATTTGTGAATCCTTGACAGGGCTTTAAAATTTTCATTTCTATTTTTACGAAATATTTTTTAATATGTGAGCTTAGTCTCTGACATGATCGCATGCAAGGATTGATAGGATCGATAATAATAATCCAGGTACAATTTTCGTTGAATCAATTGCAACAATTACATTAGATTTTTAGAATCTCACTCACAAATCCATTTCTTTCTATAAGGTAATTTCTCTCCAATCTGTTTTTATTTCAGATTCATTGATCCTATATTTAACCTAATCACCTAAACTCTGTATTTATAGCTAAATTTCCATGTTTATAGAGTTACCTGGAAGTTCACATCAGACAGCCCTTATTTGACCACATGTTTTGACTGCGGAAACTTTCCGTCATCTTCACGGAAATTCCATGAAAGCTTCTGGGTTTTGATTGTTGTTTTTCGATGAAGCTCAAAGCTTCTGGGAGCTTGGGGAGAAGCTTCAAGCAGCTTCAAGATTAATCTCCAACGTATCCCCGTAATCTTGATCCATCATCCTCCAGTAAACTTAAATCTTAGTTGCTTTTCATTTCAAGCCTTTTCTTTTACATTCTGAATGTGTCTTGCTTCTTGCTTCTGGAGCTTTGTAAATATATCTACTATCTGAATCTGGGATCTTGCCTTCTGACTCTTTGACTGTTTCCATCTCTTCATGTACTACAAGTTCCTGAGACTTGCTCTCCAATTTGCTATTTGTTCGGGCCTTTTCTTCGTGACATCCACTTAACTTGGCATTGAGTGTTGCTTCTCGTCTTTCATGTCTTGGAAAACAATTACTTGCTCCTTTTGTCTTCTGCTATCAACCATGGATTGATTCCTTTCCCATTCCCTTCGTTGGGATCTTCGTCATCATTCTGCGGTGGACAAATATCACCAGGACTCTCTCTCTCTCTCTCTCTCTCTCTCTCTCTCTCTTCAACATCTGGTGAATCATCACACCAGGATTCACTCTTTCTTCAACCTCTGGTGGATTATCATCACCAGGATTCACCTTTTCTTTATTCTTAAGGATCATCTTCCTAATAGATTCTGTTTGATCTTCTTCAACGACATTTTTCTGAGTCGTCAGCAATATCACCTTCTCTTCATCTATTTCTTTCTCTGCAAAGTTAGTTGTATCACCAATTTGATATGACAATGACCTTCCTCATCACTCATTGATGTAGTGGTCGTACTTACGACAAGTGTAACACTGAACGTTACTCTTATCAACGTTCGAGCGGTCGTTGTAGCCATTTCTTCTTCACTGTCTTCCATCTCTTGGGACATAGGCTCGTCTACCTTCACTCGGGACGTAGCTCTGCTGATCTTTGCCTTCTTTTGGGGCGTAATTCTGATAATTTCTATAACCATCTCCATTGTCTCTGAAATTAGAATTCCATACTCTCTTTCACGGCCTTGTCTTCTTTTAGATGCCCCCTTTGCTCATATCGACTATCTTTCTTGTAGAGCTTGTTCTATAACTATATCTTCGTCTCGTCTTGCTATCTTCTGTTCATGGACTTGCACAGAATCCACGAATTCTTTAATAGTCATTTCTTCCAAGTCTTTTGTTTTTTCAATAGTGATGACGACATCAATTTTTTCGTCTAATGATCTCAACATCTTTTCCATGACACGAACATCAGTCGGTGTTTCTACATTCCATTTAAGTTGATTTATAATAACCGTAATTCATGTGTAGTAATTGGAAATCATCTCAGAAGACTTCATATTAATCGATTCAAACTTGCCTCACAAAGTTTGAAGTTGAATCCTCTTTACTTTCTCTGCACCTCTAAAGATTTTGCATAAAATATCCAAAAATTCCTTTGATGTCTTTGCTTCAGTAATAATCTTGAACCTTGCATCGTCCAGTCCTTCATAGATTGCACTCCTTGCAATCTAATCCTTCTTTATTTTATTTTTAACGATCTGCATCGCAGTTATTGTTATAATTTCTTCCTACTCCTTTGATATAGTCTCTTTATAGTATTCTTCTATAAGCTCAAACACATCTCTGACTCGGAGTGCGACCTTTATTTTTATGCACCAATTATCATAATACTCCTTGGTGAGTTTTGAAACGATGAAATGCGTATTTGAACTGGTCATACTTGATTTTTTTTGCTTCAAATAGGCAATAAATAATGGTAAATAAAAGTAAGTACAATGCGTTTACATGATGGGGAGGTGTTAGGCACCCATCATGCCTAACCTAAAGGCCAGTCTCTACTCACGGTGTGAGAATTCAACTTTACAATTAATTTAAAAATTCTTAAAATCGGGATCCGGGGAAGTGATAAAAGTAAGTACCATGCGTGTAGGAAAAAATAGTAAATAATTAAGTTTATAAATATACCTCAAATGTGAAAAGGCGAAGGATGTTTATTCTTTGGACAACACGGCTGGCGTATTCCCTCAGTGCAGTAACTTTCGATAAATTTGGAATTTTACTTGGACAACGTTTCTGCGCTTTTCGGGACTTTCGGGGCTTTAAGATCAATATGGGAGTTTTGGGTGACTCAAGGTAAAAAGTGGTAACTAATGGTAAATAAAGGTAAAAAGAGTTTTTATCATGGGTGACTCGGGTAAAAGCTAGACAAGGCTAAGAATGGATAGTCTTGAGAATTTTCAATAATTCGTGAGAACCGAGACTCGGGGCAACGAGATTTCTAGAGAGAAAGTAGGAGCAATCTAGAGAGGGATGGAGAGACTTGAAAATGTGGTGTGAAAATGGTTAAAATGACTTGATATTTATAGTTGAGAAAAAGGGGAGTGACAAATCTGTAATTTTGTGGGAATCTGGACTGGGGCCAGGAATTCTCGAGTGGGAAGGAATCAGTAAACAGTTTTCCCACACTACGAAACTTCTGAAAACTGAGTGAGTTTGCGGCCCCAAGGTTGGTTAGCCAACGGTCAGGGTTGCGGTGATAGATCAGTTTTTTTGTGCACGCTGGAAAAATGGGCGGAAGGTTGCAGCCGCGACCCGAGTTTGCGGCCACAAACTCGAGTTTGCAGGCGACCCTGCCGCCTTGTAGAAGATCGAACATGATGTGTGATGGGTTTGGGTCGGACTTGGGGGTTTTGGACTTGATTTTGGGTCAAAAGTGGGCTAAAAAGGGGTTTTTATAACAAACAATTGGCCTAGGTTTTAATTAGTTTTAAAACATTTTTGGGCTTATAAAATAAAGGTTTTGGACTTTTGAAAATTATTTTGGGAAACATGGAGATTAATTCTAAAAAGGGTAAATAAAATCTTTTTGAATTTTTGTTTTAACATAGGGCAAGGGTAAATGCATGGTAAAAGACTCGACGGTTAAACGATAAAAAGTTAACTATAGTAAAATGAGTAATTTGTCATTCCAAAGTCCTTAAAATTCCAAATCACTTATTGTCTCGAGCACCATGGTCATTATCGGAGAATCGATCGGCCGATTTTATATAATACAGTAAACCAAATTGGAGGTATCTACAGATTCTATACGTAATCACCTAAACTGTATTTATAGCTAAATTTCCATGTCTATGGAGTTACCTGAAAGTTCACCTCGGGCATCTTCTCGAAAATTCCATGAAAGCTTCTGGGTCTTGATTATTGTTTCTGGATGATGCTCAAACCATTTGGGAGCTTAGGGAGAAGCTTCAAGCAGCTTCAAGATTAATCTCGAACAAGGATGCCATCAAGATTAATCTTGGCAGAATACCAATTTCATAAAAGAACCTCTGTGGTAACTGTTTTGAGGAGACTTACAAGTCGGAAGAAAGCGAGTTTGACCAACCATATAGAGCGAAAACCTTCACGAATACAACATGTAGAATCTAGCTCGGGGAACATAAGCTTTTACGTTCTCCAAGTCAGGCATGAATGTTAGTAGTTACTCTCATGTAGTTAGCCAAGTAAAAACACTTGCATATCATATACGAGGCAACAAAAATGTTCGTTCTTTTCTGATGATGCTTAGTAATTTCTCTCTCTTTCAGGAAAAGATACGACAACAAGGACTATATGAATCTCTTTTTCGAGACATTTTGGTTGGTTATGCAAAATGGGAATTTGGTCCCTTAGACTTACCTAATCCTTTCCCTGAAAACGAGGGTTCAATCCACATTTGGCAAGGATACAATGACAAGATTATCCCGTTACAGTTAAATCGTTATATTTCAGAAAAGCTTCCCTGGATCCGCTATCACGAGATTCCTGATGCTGGTCATTTGATGATCTTTAATCCCAAATTATGTGAAACCATTTTAAGAGAACTTTTGCTTGGATAAGCTCCAGAAATTGTTTCGGGTACCACCACGTAGTGGGTTTCTAAATAAGTTGTTTTAATGTGTGTACGAATTGATATACGGGTTATTTATCTTGTGCTTATCGCAATGAAACTTAATCAGATAATGAGTTCAATACTGGGCGTTGATTTTTTATAAGGGGTATTGTCTGAAAAATAGATGTTAGTTTTGTGGAAAATATCTGTGAGGTTTGAGCTAACAGTCCGAGAGTACTCCTAGCATAAAACAGCCCTGCATCAAAGAAGGTGAGTTAGGATTTTGGGAACAGAAGTGCTTAGCTCTCTCTCCAACATTCTTCGTGATGCAGGGCCACTATTGGAATGGTGGTTGGCTGCAGCTAACCCATTTTTTTGGCGAGGATGTGGTTAATTCATGCATATTGGCTACTTCCAGTTCCTGTTACTGTTTTGATACATTCATTGTCCTCAACTATTGTTGGGGATTTTTAAATAAAATAAAATATAGTAGTTATTTTATAAGATTTTTAAATTGTTTTTTTCATATAAATACTCATTGTTTTGTCATTTTTCTTTTTTTCTTACCAGTCATTGTTGATTATAACTTTTAGATACAATGACCACTCTCACCACTTAGCTAAATAACCACACAAGATGATGTTACTTTTGTTTGTAAACTCTCACAGCACACAAACCCTAGCCTCCTGCAAGGGTCTTATATATGGGGAGAAGAACCTAAATCCTCAATATATAAGAAAATAAGTCCAAAATGGGCATGAATGCACTCGGTACGCTTCGGGTGGTCGTGTGCACCTTGGGCATGACACGATTGTAATACCATGAAAATCTAGCTTGTCATTTAAAATGATTTATGAAAGTACAAAAATAATAATGGCTTGATTTTTTTCAAACACAACTATATTTATTACAAATTTAGTCCAAATATTACATTACCGAATAAAGTTAAAAAAATATTTGTTACAAAATGATGCAACACAATAGAAAAAATATTTGAAATAACAATACTAAAAAGTACACAACCAACTATTAAATTATTCATACAACCATGGCTCGGTTATCTCGGCTTCTCCTGTATCCATTATTTACTAAATACTAGGGCAATACGACACTATAACACTCAAAAGAACACAAATCTATCCGGCATCTAAATGTATGCATGATATGTTAATAGTGAAACAATAATTATGAGACCTTAAACTAGAAATTTAAATTATTTTATGAAAATATAAATTATTGAGAATTTTTGGAATTTAAGGTGCAAAATTGAATTAATTAAAGCCTAAGAGATATTAAATTGGGTGTGAAATCACGAATTTAATTTAAAGACGGTGTTTAAGAATGTAATTAGGAGTGACATTTCGTGATCTCACTCAAAATCTAAGGGGTTCCAAGTAAATACCCCACCTTAAATCAGTAGAGGAGTAGCCATCTCGAGTCAAGAGCCTCTATCTATCGATAGAGTCATCCCCTCTATCGTTATAGAGTCACGAAATGCCCTGTATCGATACCTATGTATCCATAGGAGGATCATTGAGTCTTCATTAGGTGCTTAAATAACATAAATTTGTAAATTACACTTGTAATCAATTCATATGTTAACGATTGAGTATGAATAAGTGCAGAAGACGACACATCTGAGGTGCCAAAATTATAGATTTTATAAATCTATTTAAAAGACTAATGTGAGTGTTTAATTCATTGATAATATTCAATTGAATTATATTGTTGTGATATATGATTTGTGCCTAAACTATGTCCGTGTGCACCGACTTTGTTCCTTATAAGTATCATGTGGTCTTCAATCATGACATAAATTTGACGTGTTACTGGTTGTGTGCCTATTGGCTATGTGCTTGAGCTATTAGATTTATGCCTTACTGCTAGTAATTCTTGATAATCTAATAATGAATATACATTGTTAAATGTTGGAGTATTTGTTTTTTATGAGTGGCACTCTTGGAATTCATTTTGGATTCCAATTATATGTGATAGAGTCACATATCGAAATGTGTTCGATTAAGGGTATATTGGAATGTGTTAGTTGTGTTGTATACTGATTGAGGGTGGCTTGTCGCATATCGAAATGCGACGATGTATATATCAAAATGCATAGGTTTTGGATGAATCTGGGAGTGAATTTGGGGAATGGAAAATAAAATAAAATAGAAAAGAAAAGAAGGAAATAAATGAATAATAAGGGAAAATAATAAGACAATGATTAATTATGATTTACAATTTGTCTTATTACATTTTTATTTCATTGTTTGACCTATATTTGATATTAATTATTGATAATTTTAGCTTGGACAGGTGAGGAGACAAGTGGTGTCGAACCCCTGAAGAAATAGGGGAACGACAAGTTGGTACAAATAACCACTGTGTGTATGGAAGATGTAATTTTATTTATGCATTTGTTTTATAATGTGTAAATGTTGTGCTTGAGTAAAGTTAGGGAATCATTTGTGTAGTCGTGTGACTATGTTATGTGGTCATGAGCGGATGCACCAAAGCACCCTATTGTTGTGCTTGCCGTGGATGTGTCCATATACGACCGTGTCGTGGACGTGTTCCTATACGACGGTTATGTGTTCTAATTGTTTACAGTGATTTACTTTTGGATAAATTACTGTGTATCTTACATATTCATGTGTTTCCTAATTTTTGGATGTGATAGGATTGAGATAATGATGGTCCTTGGTCCATTACTAGTTCTGGGGTATCTCACCTGTGTGACGTAGATATGACTCACATACGTCGGTACTTGTACTTTGCCATTAGGACATAGACCGGGACATGTAGTTATGCCTATTCCTTTAACATTAGGCATGTTGTAATTTGGAATGGATGATTTAATTAATTTCCGCTATTGTTAGATGTTTGCTTTATTAATGTGAATCTTGTATAATTCTTTTTTATTTATGGAAATTAATTAGAAGCATGATTAGATGTGAACGAGAATTATAAAAAGTAAATAAAGTAGTCACTTAATGACTTGAATTAGAGAGATTAGTCATGCTTGATTGTTGTAACCTCGCTCGATGCAGCCTCATTAGAGTAGTGTGTCAGGGTGGGGCATGACAGGTTGGTATCAGAGCTAGAGTTCATCTAGTGTTTGAGATGTGAGTTAGAATTGGGGAACTAGGTCAAGGACCAGTGAGACATGTGTAGGTCGTGTTAGGGCTATGTGATTATGATTGCCCTTGGTATAAATATTATCAAATGTGTTTCCACATGGCCTACTGTGTTATAAAATAAGAAGTAGCAATAGAAACAAGTGATGATCAATTGGTGGAACATTTCTCCAAGAAATATAGAAACTAGGTGTACATTACAACCCGTTGAAAGGGTAAAGTGGGAAATTCTAGTTAGTTTTAGAAATTAGGGGAAATAGAAACTCCAATCTACGTATTTCCAATAGTTTGGACAATCAGTCATGGGTCCGAGATGATTAAAGAAGTTCATAATTGAGGGACATGGGGGCAGTATTGGCTTGGTGGTGGTAGACAAATGATTAGAAATTGTAACAAAAATGGTTAAGGTGTTGGGAACGATGTGTAACAAGTTATAATGACTATAACTAACATGAAGGGAAGTTTTAGAGAATGGAAGAGAGTGGTTAACAAAACAAGTAGCAATGTTTTAATTAGGAATTCTACTTATAGTGACACATGTGATTATTAGAAAAGGATTTATGAGAATTTTGAGGATTAATATGGATTTTGGAGTTGTAGGTAAGTGCAGGGAACTGTAATTATAAATTGGAATGCGGTAATGAGTTTATAGCCAAATATGAGTGTCACACTTCAGAAAATTTTATAAAATTTCCTTGCTTTTTCTTAATATCTATTCATATTTTTCAAACCTTCTCAAATAAAATAACTCGGATTTTCATGTTCCACGGGTCTCTCCGAGGTCAATAATTGAGTTGTGAGGGGTTTAGTAGGCTTGGGAAGTGATTTAGGAGTTTTTGTTGATGTCGGGTGATTGCCATACCCATCCGACAATAACATTTCATTTCATTGCGTCTTCTCTTTTTCCCTTTCATTTTGATATGTGGGATCACCATCCCGACACTGCATTTCGATATGCAAGTGTTTGGATGGCCCTACATTGGTTGCATTTTGATATGCAAGAGGAGCTTGTATATCAAAATGCAAGTGGTCTGTTTCCCCTGTGTAATATGTATTTCGATATGCAAAGAAGGTTGTATATCAAAATGGCCTCTTGCCGGTCCTTCTGAAATGATGCATTTCGATATGCACCTTTGGTGCATATCGATATGTAGAGCTGCTAGTGGTTCTCCCCCTTATTGTATTTCGATATACACTAAGAGTGTATATCGAAATACAGACTCTCTGCATGCATCCCTTCAATGTGTATTTCGATATACACCTTATGGTGTATATCGAAATATAGTGGTTCTGCCCAGCTATGTTTAGGCATATTTCAATATACATTTTGAAGTGTATATCGAAATGCAATGCCTTTGCCCTTCTCCCCAGTTTCATCCATTTCGATATACACCTCCTGTATATTGAAATGCAACCCATTAAAAACAATTCGGGGATTTGCTCTTGGGAGCAATATATTCACCCCCTTCTCAATCCCACTCGATACTTACACTCAAAATAGCATACCCTAGCTACCATACTCTCTCTCTCCCTATTCTCTCCCACTTCTCTCCTCTCTCTCTCCCATTCTAGGGACTTTTGGGCCAAGAGCCCTTCATTACCGACGATCTACAGCTCGTATGCTACGCATCTATGGTCTCGGCTTCGCCATTGGAGTTAAAATCTGAACTAGAGTCTGTCTCGGATCTTTTTCGAGGTAGAGTTCTTCAACCTCTTGTAAATATATGTATCATATTTCTTCCTCTCCCTTCGATTTATACAAAAATATGCTTGATGCTATATTTGGGTTCCCTTAGGATCTTGAGCGGGTCTAAAACCTAGCCTAGAACATCTAGTTATGCGTATTTGACATCCCCTTGCGGTTAATCTGGAATTTCCGTATCGATTTTGAAAACCCCTAATCTTGTATAAAATTCAAATTTTAATTGTGTTTTGGAAATTGGGGAAAACATGCTTAGGAAGGGAATTAGTTCAAATTAACCCTCACGATGTGAATTCATGGCACATTAGAAAGTACTAATGATTTTGAAATTTTCCCTTGGTTTGGTTAGGGCCATAATGGAAATTGGTAAATCATGTTTTGGGTCAACGTTAAATGATTAGGAGGTCTTTGCCCTAATCTAATTGAATTGAGAATGAAAATGGTTTGAATATGAAATTGGCCCTAAACATGAATATTTCTTGGATTGGCTATATATGGAAAATTTGTTCCCCGAGAATGGGCTTATGATGACATTCCTTGGATGGTCGCTCCATCCATGACATTGTGCACAATGGAGGCCTCATTGTGCCCTCCCGACTGGTTGGGTAATACGAGGAAATTATTGCGGGTAGTTTAGTCGATAGACTCCTACTTCATACTAACCAAAACCTAATGAATCTTTCGAATATTAATAACGCGATTTCCATTGAATTCGTCAAGTATGACACTTAGCACTCATGTTGATATCGTCAATATGGAAGAAAATGTGGTTTGGAAATTAAACTTGTAAATTTGTCGGCCATTGGGAACCCTTAGCTAATTAAGGACTTGGTACACGTGAAAACACTTTGATATTGCAAATTAATAGAAATAGAATAATATCTAGAAATTTTGTTAGCCTCCTTTAAATCCCTATGGATCCTCATACATGCATCATACATTTATCTCTGTACACCGACACGCACCCACGACCATCATATATATCATTTGTTTGGATTTCTCTACTAGGTATTTGCCTAACCCTCTATTTTTAGTTGCGGAGATCCATGCTTAACTTGGAGTTGGAGTCCAAGGATTTAGAGGACATTTGGAAGACATCTTTGGTAGCTCATTGCCTTTGACTAATTGTATTTCTTTCTTTTTGTAAACTTGTACCCGGATATTTGATTTGTAAAGAGATGACCCTCATTTAGGGTTTGTATGTGATGTATGTCATTCATTCCATAAACTTTATTATGGGTTAGTAATAGTTGGTTTTAGTTATTTTATTTCTTGATGCCTTCTTTTCTTCTTTTAATTATATTTAAAAAAAATGGTTTAAATTTTCTAGGTTGTTACAACGAGGCTTGATTTGAAGAGATAGTTAAGTATACACAGAGTATGGTAGATATGGAAAGGAGGAAATATTGAGGTTTTTTGGATAGAATTGATTGTGGAGGCAAAAAGAAGGAATACACAGATTTCGTAAAATTTAGTACGACGGACTAGGTGAAGTGTTTAAGGCTATGGGAATAGTTGAGAATGTGGAAGAAAAAAAAGTGAAAGGTAAAGTAGAGTGTTAGAAAGCGGATAACAACTTGTGAATTAGGTGGGTAATGAGATTGTCAAGATGTGAGGTCATAAATTGTACTATGTGTATTGATTTAGACTAGGAGTGTCGGTATTTGTATTAGATATTTTAAAAGAATGGGGTATGTGGTGATAATGTGTACGAAATCAAAGGTGATGTCAGTAATGACTGTGGCAAGTGAAACTTGGAGAAAACATGAATGACAGTTGTATCTGAGGAAAAAGAGAAAAGCGTTGAAACATTCACAACATCATGTGAAGTCTTTTCAAGAGTACTTCAAGATGCAGAGTAGTCAACAGATGACGTATCAGGTATCATTTATAAATTTCTTTTCAATTTTGTTTCAGTAAAGGTAAATCTAGAATTTAATTATTCTAGTATAACACCATGTCTTAGTATACACTTGTTGAAATTGTATAAAGAATAGAATATGTCAACATTGTGTTGACACCAGTAAGAAAAGAGATAATACGGGACTGTCGGTGAATTCTTAAGACCTGCCCTCTGAGATAAGTTTTATTTTTAGAACTAACATGTTATAGGGCACTATTTTGATGGAGGAAAAAAAAACAAATTATAAAGTATCTGTTGAGATGGGAATGAAATCTTGAGATGAAGAGAGAGAATAATTTGGGGAGATAAAGAAAGATAATAATTTGGGGTAAATTAATATTGATCTTTAAGTGATAAATTTGTTATCCAAATAGTGAGAAGTATTTGTCATA
>NMUG010006914.1:0-12336 GCA_002855965.1 Monotropa hypopitys
GAATGGTGAACACACGAGCGAACGGAAATGGTCACGATCGTGATGAAATCGGCGAGCTCCGGCAAATGATAAGAATGTTGGTTGGCACAGTCCAAGCCCAACAAGAAGCCATCAATCAGATTCAGAATCAAGAACCAGTAGTTGAACCACCGACTGCCCACGAAGAAGAAGTAATTCATCGTGCTCAACCAATGGCGAACGTAACCACAGTCAAAGAATTCCTAAAGTTAAAGCCCCCAGCGAATGGATTGCCGAATTAGAGAAGAACTTCCAACTTCTTCAATGTTTGGATCGCCAAAAAGTCGAAATCGGATCTTATTTGCTAGCAGGCGAAGCCAATCGATGGTGGAACCTGAAGAGTGCTGTAGAACCAGAGATGTGCTGGAGAATATTTTTGGAGGTCTTCAAAGAGAAATTCATGCCTCGTGCGATGATGAATGTAAAACGCATGGAGTTTGAAAATCTGAAGCAAAGAGGAGCAACAACCATAGCGGAGTATGAAGCAGAGTGGACTAACCTCTCGGAATATGCCCCGTACCTCATAACCACTGACGAGATAAAGGCCTGACGCTTTGAAGATGGACTGAAACCTGAGGTCCGAAGAGTTATTCATCCCCTCCAACCCTCATCCTATGCTGATGTTCTAGATCGAGCACTCTTAGTAGAGGAAGACGTAGATTAGTCCCGATATTACCAGGAAAGGAAGAGACAGAACCAACATCAAGGAGGAACCATCCAGCCTAAGAAAATGAACTTTAGAGGAAACAAAGGAAGAAGGAATGAAGAACGAAATCCAACACCCCTATGTCCCACTTGTGGAAGGATGTACCCTGGAGAATGCCGAGTAACATTGAAGACTTGTTTTGGCTGTGGACAGAGTGGGCACTATAAGCGAGAATGTCCAAAGCTAATTGGAGAAAACACGGTACCTATCAGAGCCCCCAGAAATAACTTCAATAATCAAGGAAACCGCAACAACAACAACCAAAAGAAAGGGAGAGCTTTTGCACTCATCCCTGGAGACCCCCGCAACGAGGAAGGAGTCGTAGCAGGTTGAATCCTCATCTGCAATATTCCTACTTATGCCTTATTTGATTCTGGATCCACACACTCGTTTATTTCAAAATCACACTCAGGAGGCGATCATGTTCGGTCCTTTAGGCACCGTTCGTCTAGTGGTGTCATTTCAGGCTCTCACTCCGAAAGATCTCATGAGACTCTCTATCTCCTCGAAGATGGAGACCTTGTTCCTGCTAAAGCCATCGCACCGAAGACCCACCTAAGGGGAGCTCCGGACATAGAGTTGAGGACCTATCGGGAAAGGGACCACAAGTGCTCCAACAGACGTCAAGGAGCATATGAAGATCACATCCACAAAAGAAGGCATCATAGGAATCACGACTCCCCTTCCCCAGAAAAGAATAAGATCTCAGAGACCACCTCAACTACCGCAGAAGCCATACAGTTCCCAGCCCAGAAAGGAGAGCAGTTCAGCAAAAGGCATCCGTCGATGCAAGGCTCTGACAGCTCAGTCTCTTCCCATTCATTCCAAAGATTGAGATGGGAACTATCCCCACAGGCTTCAATCTGACGAAGTTTACAAAATATGATCCGAAGACGGATGCATACACTCACCTCATCAAATATCGACAGATCATCTCACTGTACACCATCAACGACGCCGTCATGTGCAAGGTATTTTCGATGAGCCTTGGCACTCTCAGCTCTCTCTAGTTTAACAAGCTCCCTTCGTGTAGCATTACTTGCTATCGGGACCTTGAACGAGCCTTTATGGCTCAGTTTGTCACAAGCATCAAGCAAAGAATGGAAATTGATGCCCTTATTAGCCTCAGGAAGCATCCGGATGATAGCCTCTGTCAGTATGCAGAGAGGTACTGGAAGCTCTTCAATGAGATCCATTGTTGCGACCAGATGGTGGCAGCTTCTTCTTTTAAGATCAGACTTGAAAGTGATAACCGGATCTTCACTGATCTCATGCTTCATCCTCCAGAAGACATGGATGGCCTCATGCTCCGGATAGAGAAATTCTATCAACTGGAAGACCTTCTCGCTAAATGGGCAGCCCAGTGCTCGGAGCAACACTTCCGGACATCACAGCCATCCAACAGCCATAGGCAGGTCAACATTGTTAAAGATGGTCCCAAGAGGGCTCCAAGGGCCCATGAGTTCATCGCTGAAACCATGGTATTTACCGAACCTATTTACTTGATCTTAAAGCACATTGAGAACTAGACGTTCTTTGTATGGCCTGACCACAAGTTGGGGACTACAGGCAAGTCGAAGGACAAAAGGACCCATTGAACGTACCACAGAGAGCAAGGACACTTTACGACCGGGTGAAAACCCTTCAAGTTGTACTTGGAACACCTCGTGTAGCAGGGACACCTGGACAGGTGGATCGACCACCAGAAGACCTGGGAGCTGGCCCAAACTGTCGGACACCTCAACTAATCTGAGGAGGTATTTCCAATGATCAATGTGATCCATGCCCCCCTCAACAAAGAGGCTTTCGCTCGCCTTTGTGTAGAGATCGACCAGGCCTCCGCCGCAAAACAAGTGCTCATGGTCAGATCTGCTCCAAAGCAAAAATACTCCGTCGAACGGCCTGGATGGTCCATCACATTCATAGAGAAGGACCTTGACTGTGTATTGCTCCACACAACGACGCCCTCGTGGTCACTCTTTATGTCGGTCCTGCCAACATCCACAAGATCCTCGTCGATTATGGAAGCTTAACGGATGTAATATACTTTTCCATTTTTCAAGCCCTCAAGCTTTCTACTGACGACTTGCAGCCTACCGACGTTCCTCTTGTCGGATACAATGATGCTCTTGTATGGCCGCTTGGCAAGATTTCTCTTCCAGTCTGGACAAGGTCCAAGACAGTCGATATGGAATTCATCGTTGTCGATGTCCCAAGATCGTACAATGCCATTGTTGGCCAAACCTGGATCCACTCCATGCAGGCCATTGCCTCATTGGAGCCTCCGGACGATAGGAAAATATTTACAGCGACCAATCGGCATCTAAGAAGTGCTACATTTCAGTCGTCCGAGAAAACAATAAAATCAAGCAGGTACAGTGGGTGGAGGTCCCAGATGCTCTGGTCCTTGAGGATGTCGGAGCTCCTGTAGCCGATAAAGCAGTGGAGGAGCTTATATCAGTTTCAATCAACGAGGATGGCAACCGGTCCTTCCTCATCGATTCCTCACTCTCTAAGCCAGAGCCAGAGGAGATGGTGAATTTTCTTAAAACAAATATACAGGTCTTCGCATGGACTCCATACGAGATATCAGACGTCGACTCATCGTTCATCTATCATTAGCTGAACGTCGACCCCGCATAGTATCCCATCGTCCAAGGACCTAGACGCTCCTCTCTAATATACACTCAGGCAGTCGTTGAAGAAGTAGACCGGCTACTCGAAGAAAATGCCATACGGGAGGTTCAATACCCCACATGGATGGCCAATTCTGTTGTTGTGAAGAAGAAGTCCGGCAAATAGAGAGTCTGTGTCGACTACACCAACCTCAACGACGCATGTTCGAATGACTATTTCCCCTTGGACAAGATTGATCAGCTTGTCGATGCAACAACTGGACACCAAAGGCTCAGTTTTATGTATGCAAATAGAGGTTATCACCAGATATCCATGATCGAAGAAGACATAGAGAAGACAACATTTATAACCCCCCAAAGGGGTCTTCTAATACAGAGTAATTCCCTTCGGTCTTAAGAATGTTGGAGCTATTTATCAGCGGATGGTCTCATAGATGGTCTCCAAGCAAATCAGAGACACCATGGAGGCCTACATCGACGATATGGTCATCAAGAGTAAGCTTTCGGTCGATCACATCCGGCATCTTATGAAAGTCTTTGAAATTCTCAAAAGGCGCAAGCTCCGTCTCAATGCCGAAAAGTGCACCTTCGGCATTGGGTCTGCCAAGTTCCTCGGGTACCTTGTTACCAACTGGGTAATAGAAGCAGATCCATCTTAAGTCACAGCAGTATCTAACTTAAGGCCTCCGTCAACAATCAAGAAGGTCCAATGGCTGACTGGTATGGCAACAACTCTTAACATGTTCATTAGTCGGTCATCCGATCTTTGCCGACCATTCTCCCAGGCAATCAAGACAAGCCTACGAAGCTACAAATGGATGGAGGAGTGTGATCAGGCCCTCCAGCAGCTCAAGCAGTATATATCCATCCCACCAGTACTTGTTACACCGAAGGACATAGAGCCCCTTCTCCTCTACCTTGTCGTCTCTCAACATGCAATGAGCTCCGTTCTATGCCGATATGAAGGGAGGGAGCATCAACCAATCTATTACACTAGCAAAACACTGCTTCCTGTCGAAACCAGGTACTTACCTCTTAAAAAACTTGCTCTTGCTTTAGTTTCTGCATCCATGAATTTCCTCTCCTACTTCGAGCAGCATACCATCACAGTGTTGACAGAGCACCCACTAAAGGCAGTCCTCTGGAAAGCTGATCTCTCTAATTGGATCTCCAAATGGGCTATCGAGCTTGCAAACTTCGACATCAAATATTAGCCCAGAACGGCCATCAAAGCCCAGGTCTTGGTCGACTTTGTCGTTGAGTTCTCTCTCGGGGTCATTCCCCATTAGACTCAAACAGAGCCTTCGGCCAAGGACCAGGATCAGCTGACTGCCTCCTCATCTACTGCTCTGTCTCCACGGTGCTTTGATACTCGTATCCAGTGCCCGACAGAACCATGTCAGTTGTTCTATGGGGAAACTTGGAAGCTGCATATTGATGGCGCTTCAAACAATAGGGGTTTGGTGTAGGCATTGTCTTTGTCTCTCCGGAGGGTATCATTCACGAGAATGCCCTGTCTATTGAATATCCGGCCTCTAACAACGATGAGGTAATACGAAGCTCTAATTTCCAGACTTCGTCTTGTCAATCACATCAGAGTTGAGGAGATCTTTATATACATCGACTCTCAGTTTGTGGTCAATTAGCTGACCGGAGAGTATGGCGCCAGATACAATAGGATGCTCATCTCCAGGGAGCAGAACTCTCATGCCGACGCACTGGAAAAGTTGGCCTCAGCCTGTTCTCCCTCCGGCCAACGTTCCATCTCCTTTGGCATAGTCTCAAAGCCCAACTTTGAGTCTCCGGTTCTGGAGGTAAACAATATTTCTCACGGACCAAGTTGGATGGATGAAGTGCTAGCCTTCCTCAAGAGCGACACTCTACTAAAGGATTGTCGAGAGGCTCATCGTGTCCGTTGTAAGACAGCAAACTTCTGGTTGTCCTCAACGAAGGCCCTCTACCGACAGTCCAGGATCGGTCCATATCTACTATGTGTACATCCAAACCAGGTCCCTGGAATCCTACAAGAGCTACACTCCGGCAGTGGGAGATGCTACTCCAGTGGGTGATCTCTTGCCAATCATGCAATCACTCAAGGGTACTGGTGGCCAAAAATACGAAAGGACACCGACGATTATGTTTGGTTGTGCCACAAATGCCAACTCTTCGCTCTAGGAATCTACTATCCGACTGAGGATCTGAAACCGGTCACCAGCCCTTGGCCATTTTCCTAGTGGGGTATCGACATCGTCGGCAAGCTACCAACTGCTCTGGGTGGGTTCAAGTTCCTCATCACAGTAATGGATTACTTTACCAAATGGATTGAGGCCGAACCACTCGTCACTATCATAGCTACCAACGTCAAACATTTTATATAGAAGAACCTCATTTCTAGGTTCGGCATACCATATGCAATTATGTTCGACAACGGCACCCAATTTGAAACGGGGTCAGCTCATAGGCATAGAGAAGGTCATGTACAAAGTCATCCATGGGGAACCAGAGTCCCCCTTCCGTTATGGCCATTAATAGGACAGTCACATGATCAGACGAAAAAGTGGCCTCTCTGAATTCAGTCAGCAGAGCGACAACAACATCTGACAGGATGCCATATCTAACCTTAAAGGAGTCGTCCAACTAGGGATCGCTAGAGACATATGAAAGGTATGGGAAAGGTCAGTCAAGTCCAACAGGTCTGTCGGTTGGCCCCACATGCTCTACATTGCCTTCGACATCAGCTTCAACGGTCGGTTGGACTAGGAATGCAACACTAACATGATCAGGTGACAATGGACAATTGACCGGAACTTGGCTAGCAGAAGACCTGCTAGAGCTGGATCCAGAGCTAGAGCTAGACCCGGAGCTAGAGCTGGATCCAGAGCTCGACCCTAAACTACTCTCTGATCCAGATCTTGATCGTGTACTGCTGGAGTATGTCGTCATGCACCTACGTCTACCGGACACAACAAAAATGGAAGTTAGAGGGCAATTGTAACGACCTAGAATTTCAAATGTAAATTTTAAATGAAAATGTGTTCTTTAATAATAGTCAATTGATTATTGATGGAGTTTGGGGGCCCGATGGATATAAATTTATCGAGTTGGAGTGGTTAGAGTTCCCTGTAGTGAGTCGGCATTGTCTTGGGTTGCTCCGGCAATGTGCCGAGGATCTTATAGGCCTATTATGACCCTCAGATACTTTCTGAATGTGAATACATTCTTCACCAATAGTGTAGAGAATCTCTTTAGAAATCCAACGCAACTTGAATCGTCTCAATCGGAATCCGGATAAAGAAGTTATGACCGAAATACTTTCGGAGGTTAGATCTGCAACTTTTAAAATTTCCTCAAGGAGACCGGTCCCCCGTACCGCTGCAGACTGGTCGGGATTGGTTAGTAGGCTCAACAATGTTGAGGAGACCGGTTCCCCGTACTGCTGCAGACCGGTCCCCTCCTGTTATTTCGAATTTTTTTGAGCTAAATGGAGGGCATTGTTGTCCTTTCATGTTGGGGTTATATATATATTTTGTGTGCGTGTTAAGGGTATTTTGAAGCCCGAATTTTTGTTCCAATCCCTCCCCTTCTCTCTCTAAGTAAGCTCTCTCTCTTCTCTCTCTACATTTACATTTCTCCCCTCTCTCCCTCTCTTGATTCTATGGAAATCCCTTGGGATTTATAGGTTTTGCTCTTCACAAATCAGCCATAGGAAGGACAAAAGACGTCCGACAGCATTTGATCAATCTTTCCCAACATGTTGGAAAAAATGAAGGGGCTATTGTAGTAGCTGGACCTCAACCAGGGCAGGCCAGATCCATCATATCGGACCATCTAGTTGATCCGGACCCCACCTCAAGCATCTCACGGAGCCATCCAGGGCTATCGTCCTCACGGACCTACGGCACATATTTTATATATGACCGAAGGACAGAATCAGCAGTTCATCATGTGGACCTTTGGTAATAAAAGCAACTCTCTAGACACCCGAAGGAGCCAAGCCAGTCTGGCCATGCTGTAACATCTCATACCACAAAATACCAAATAAATAGTGGAATAAAATTTTCTTTTGAAATAAATATCTCAAGTAGACTTCGCATATGTCATCACACCTTACCATCAATGCCTCATCACAAGAATAACATACTCCAAACTATTGCAACAACCCAAAAGAATGACATGATACAAGGTTCTACTAAAGTCTTTTTCTAAAATAAACAACTGCTACAAAAGAAAATGAATAAGCTGCAATGACTAGATACTACAACGAGCACCCCACTAGTCCAACACCTTCTTCCCAGCAATTTTTCTTTCTAGCTTCGTAGTGGACCGCTATCACTGGATACCTATTTCCCAGTCAGAAACAAGGACACAAAGTGTGAACATATGTATAGCAAGTTTCAGATGAAAGGCAAGTAAGAGCACGATTTAATTTTAACGACACAATGTTCCAAAAATAGGAAAGATGCAATGCCATGCAATGATACCAATTTCCCTCTCAACTTTCACATTAAAATCCTTTCATACACAATATAAATCTGGACCGCAGCCCCATTTTTTTCAAAATAGTGGACTTCTCACGTCCTTTTCTTTCAAAATAGCTACTGCTATGTGCAATAGTTCATGCACCCCGTACACTATCACATGGAACTGCATCCTCATTCCAACATGTCATCGAACTGCAACCCGACCTCGACATGTAACATGTCACCGAACCGCAGTCTGACTTCAACATGTAAAGGGATGTCATCTATGGCCATATAGGCACCAATCATCATCCACTATATCTCATATACATATCGTATAAATTACTTTCCAAAACTCTTTCACAAAACATACCCATAGGATATATTTTTTCTCAACTTCTTTTCTCAAAACATTTTCACAAAACATTAGCCATAGGCTAAATACCCCTAAAAACATGCATATGTTATACATATGCAACACATCATACAACTTCCCATAATTTTGTGCAATTACTACAAAACAAAAGAGCACAAGCATCTAAAGTCATGATGCTACATCCCTACACTCACCAATACCGCTAATCAAGCTTTCTCCTTGCCTTTGTTCGTGGCTTCCGGGTTGTCCACGGGAATCCCTGTCAAAATCATCCAACAATTTCAGTCCACAATATACATAATTCGAACAAGAATTATAGAATTTTACTTACAAGCTTAACAATAATGAAATAGCCCTAACCATGGACTACTACCATCTCTGTAATCAAAATCTAATATGACCTGTGGGGACCTGTTTCTGCCGGAGGCTTCTCTCGGACTGCTGGGCTTTCGGACACTGGTAGTCGGTCTGGCCGGATGCTCGAGTGGTCCCTGCAGACAAGTAAATGGGGTCCTCCTGCTTGGCTCCTGTAAAACAAGGGTGAGTGCCCGCCGGTGGGGTTTTAACCAACGGGGCCTCCGATGCTTAAGTTAGAACCGTTTTGAGAAGAAGTAAAGCACAAGACGTTGGAGGCCGGACGGTTAGCGGTCGGGGATCAGAGATTTAATCCGGGATCCCGTGAACAGTACCCACTGGGGGTATTTATAGGGAAATGTTGGCTTGGGGCTCACGAATGGTGAGTGGGCTGTACGTCAAGGGCCGCATAGTGGGCCCCAACGGTTAATGGGCCGGGTCAGGTCGTACGGACGGGGTATTTCAGTGAATTCTCCACGGTAGTGACAGGAGGGTAGCCCTCCGGATGGTCCGGTTGGTGATGAATCGCGAGTGGCGAAGAGGTTTGCCGAAGGGTGCGGTCCGGGTGCCGACTGTCGGGCACGCTGAGGGACCCTTCGGCCCGGACCGACCCGCAGGTGTTCTGTGGTTAGTTTCTCCTCAAGGCATGGGTCCGGTCACCACAATAGGCCCAAACCATGCACATGATCTCTATGATTTCACATGAGTTACGACACGAATATACGTATAAACACTAACAACTTCCTATAGTCCCATGGTTATCAAGCATCTACAACCAAATCCCAAAATCCATGCCACCTTACTTATGAAATCCATAGATCTAGTCATGAACCTTAACATATATGAACATGGCCTTGATATACCACATAACTCAAGGATGGATGAAGATATAGAGAGATATAGAGTCTATAAACACAAGGAAAGAATTATTTACCAAAATTTTTAAGTCACAAGGTGATACACTCCACCAAAACTTCACAATCACACCTTCAACCTTCAAGCTCTAGCAATGGAGTCTTCTCTCTCACTCTAGGGCTTTCTCTCAAAGTTTTGGGAGATTAGAATGGTGGCTAATGATGTATATTAGCACTAAATCGTGTTTAGAGGATATGTTAACTATTTAGGGTGTAAAAGGACTAAAATCCCCTCAAAAAACTAAATTCCGCGCTTCAAAATTTTAACCCGACTGTCGCCCCGTCCGGACGGCTAGATCCTCGTCCAGACGAGACCTTATGCAACGACTCGTAATTTATAAATGTTTTTGGAATTTAAATCGTGCCTTAAATTGGGTTATAAATCTTAATTTAAATCAATCTTAAAATCTTGTTATGATTTTAAGGTGGTTGACCCTGGATTATGATAGAGGATTCAATTACAAATCCAACGCAACTTGAATCGTCTCAATCGGAGTTTGGACGAGAAAGTTATGGCCAAAACATTCCAAATCATCCAAATATTTTCTTATATTTCGATATATACATTGTGGGTATTTCGATATGAAGAGTGCCCTGTTCGTTTTTACTCCTTGTTCATTTCGATATACAATGGAAATGTATATCGAAATGAGGCCTGATGGTTTGTTCATATCGAAATGATGTACATTTCGATATATTTGGTCCTTCATCCCGATTGCATTTCGATATAGAATGCTCGCTGGTCAGACTTTCTTCTTGCTTATTTCGATATGATGACAAGTCATTATATCGAAATGAATGCTCTTCCTACATATCGAAATACATTCCCCTTGTATTTCGATGTGTTTCTTTAATAATTTCGGGCAGGGACAATCCTATTTCGATATGCATGACATGCATATCGAAATATGTGCAAGGTTGAGAATGGTCCGAGAGGCCCTACATTTTGATATGTAGGGCAGTGTATATCGAAATGTTGCACGTTTAGAGGTTGGCAGAGTTACATGTATTTCGATATATGCTTGAGCATATATCGAAATGACATGTTCGGGCAGCTTTGGTTGGGAAGGAAAATTAAGGGTATTTTTGTCCAATGTGGGTTCATATATATACCCCAATGTGTCTAAATAGAACCCTAAGGAACCCATTTGTTCCTAACACCCTACCCCATCCGACTCTCTCTCTACCTCCTCATTTTATCTCTCTCCCTTCTCTCTATCTTTTGGAGCCCCTCCAAGCCTCCAATGGGGTTTTAGCAAGGAGAAAGGTTGTTCCCCGCGTCAAGATCTTTCCGGTGAGCTAGGTATCGACGTCTCCTCCTCAAAATTTTCGGGTAAGTTGTTATTGGAGTTGGTTTTCTTGGATTGATTCTTTGGAGACATGGATTCTCCCTAACATTAGCTTCTCATTGATGTATATAGCTTGTGCCGGTGTCAAGACCCCTCACCTAGGGTTTTCTCCAAACTTTGGATTTGAGGTAAATGTGCTTCTATCTCGTACCTATGTAATTGTGTTAGATCACATAAAAGATTTTCAAAAATTAAACTCATGGAATTTCTATAAAAATCATATTTTGGAAAATCATGAAATTGACATGTTTTGATTGATTGAAATTGGACTCATCCTTGCATTGGATTAGAGTGTCCTTGGTAGTTATGAGAATGTGTGGTAGTCAATTTCATGTTGAGGGCTTATAATTGAAATTGTGAGAGTTTTATGAAAATTGGGGGTTTTGGTCTAAGTGTTTTCCCTTAGTGGAATTGAGTGGCGATTGTGGCCCGCTATGTGTTTGGTAAATTGTTCTAGAGACTTACGAGCCAAAGTCTTAGTCTAGTTGGATTGCTAAGTTTTGGTTAGGCCATTGTGTGTGGTCTAGGAGGAATTTGGGGTGACTTGACTTAGGTCCTTCAATTGTGGCCTTGATGAATTGGCCCTCGTATGTGGTTTCGGGTTTATGATTGCGAACTTGTGAATGAACTAGGAGTCCTTGGTGACTAGGACCCTTGTGTACACTTGTGCACCATAGGTGTTTGTTGAAATGCCTTGATGAAGAGAATTGGATTAGTGTGGG
Source organism: Monotropa hypopitys (assembly GCA_002855965.1). Taxonomy (NCBI): domain Eukaryota; kingdom Viridiplantae; phylum Streptophyta; class Magnoliopsida; order Ericales; family Ericaceae; genus Monotropa; species Monotropa hypopitys. Next base: position 11,536 of record NMUG010006914.1, read on the forward strand.
TGAATTCGTCACACTAGACTAGGAAACTCGTTCCTAGGCTATCGACACTTGTGATAGAAGGATTTAGGTGAATTCGTCACCATTGATTGGGAACTCGTCACTCGTTGGCAAACTTGTTGCCCTTGTTGGAGAATTCGTCTCCTTTGATTGACACTTAAAAATCTACTCAATTCACTTATTAATCAACCAACTCTAAATACCCAAATAGTGAATGTGGTGTAAGAGGCCAAACGATGTGGCCCTTGATTGTTGTTTGAAAGTGCATCCCTCGTGGCACTTTGTGAGTTGGTGTATCCCTCGTGACACCTCGTCTTTGGTGCATTCCTCGTGGCACCTCGTATATAGTGCATCCCTCGTGGCACTTCGTGTGTGATGGTGTATTCCTCGTGACACCTCGTATAATAGTGCATCCCTCGTGGCACTTCGACGTGAGTGAGTCCATCCTTGTTCTCGCCAAGGAGACTCTAAATCGATCCCGGGCTTAGTGGTTTTCCAAATTGGTTTTCAAAGTATGGTCCATGTTTGTGGTAGACCGGTCCTTACTCGTGGGACGATTCGAGACTCATGTGACCCTTTTTAAACATAGTCCGCATTGGAGTAAGCCGGTCCTTATTTAGTGAGGCGGTCGAGATTTGTGAGACTTGGTTTCAAAGTGATGTTAAGCCGGGAGTCGAACACACTATTTAAACAAGATAATTAATTCACCTATGTGTACCTATATATATATATATATATATATATAGAAGATAGTCGGATACGATATGGCTAGGTGAATTGTGGATATTAGGCTAAGTCGTGGAA
>NMUG010006915.1:0-12333 GCA_002855965.1 Monotropa hypopitys
AAAATTTTTTAAATTAAATATTTTCCGTCAATTGAACTTGTATTCGCAAAAGTTAAAAATTCACATTGACCACCAAAATTTTAATTCTATTTCGCACACACATATATATATTTTATAATTGATTCTTATTAACTAAAATTTTAATTCCGCCAATTTCATAATTATTTGCTCGAATAATTATTTTAATCATTATAAAATTTAATTGTTCTTAATAAATTTTAATTAATGCAAATAATGCATAAAATGAGATGCAGGTCTCACAACCGAGGTGGAGCTTGTGGTGGTTGATGTCCCTTCGCCTTACAACGCCATTCTGAGCTGAACATGGGTCCGTAGCATCAAGGGAGTGTCCTCCACATACCACCAGATCATCAAGTTCATTGGCAGTCGAGGAGTTGAAGAGCTTCGGGGGCACCAAATGTCTGCGAAGCAGTGCTATATCGCTGTTGTCAAAGGAAAGGTCACCACCGAGCAAATTCACTGGGTGGAGGTTCTGGACCAACTAGTACTGGAGGATGTCGGTATAAGTGCCTCTGCAAAATCAATTGAATACCTTGTCATCGTACCTCTGAGTACTGACAATCCAGAGCGCTTCTTTCTTATCGGCTCTCAGCTAGCCGACGCAGAAAAGGAGGACATGATCAACCTCCTGAAAAACAACGTAGAAGTATTCCCCTAGACACCTTATGAAATGTCATGCATGGATCCTGACTTCATCAGCCATCACCTCAGCGTTCGGTCTGAGTGTCAGACCGTCATTCAAAAATCTAGATGGTCGGCAGTTGCTCATACCGACGCTGTCATAGAAAGGGTTGATCGGCTGGACGAAGCTCAGGCGATCCGAGAAGTTCACTACCCCACCTGGTTAGCAAACACAGTAATGGTCAAAAAGAAGACTGGCAAGTGGATGGTTTGTGTAGACTATACTAACCTCAATGAAGTTTGTCCGAATGACAACTTATATGTCCCAAGGATAGATCAACTGGTCGACTCAACGGTCGGACACCCCCGCACGAGCTTCGTGGATACCTACAGAGGGTATCATCAGATTACGATGTTCGGCCCTAACCAGGAGAAGACAACATTCATTACCCCCGGGGCCTCTTCTGCTACAAGGTCGTGCCCTTTAGTCTCAAGAATGCCGGAGCAACGTATCAGAGAATGATCACAAAAATATTCAACTCTCAGCTCGGCGATACCATGGAGGCCTACATCGATGATATGGTGGTCAAGAGTAAGGCCGAAGAACATCACTTGGCGGACCTCCAGAGTATATTCAACATTATCAAGGAGCACAAGCTTTGACTCAATGCTTCAAAATATGCCTTCGGTGTCAGCTCAGGAAAGTTCCTGGGCTACCTAGTCACACGCCGAGACATTGAGGTCGACCCTTAACAGATCTCGGCCATCCAAAAGATAGAGGACCCCTGGACTTTGAAGGAGGTGCAGAAGCTTGCAGGAATGGTAGCAGCTCTTAATCATTTCATTAGATGATCCTCGAATAAGTGTTGACCATTTTACAAAGTCCTGAGAAAAAACAGCCAACGGCAGTTCCTGTGGGCCGACCAGTGCAGGAAATCCCTCGGCCACCTCAAAGCCTACCTCTCTTCGGTCCCTCTTCTTTCCAAACCAATGCAGGGGGAAGATCTATTCCTCTACCTGGCTGTAACTCTACATGCTGTCAGCTCAATCTTGGTTCGGCAAGAATGGATCGAGCATCTTCCAGTCTATTTTTCAAGCAAGTCTCTCATCAGTGCAGAAACCAGATACCTTCCTCTAGAAAAACTTGCCTTTGCATTGGTTATTGATTCTAGGAAACTTACACCCTACTTTCAGGCACACATCATTATTGTCCTGACCGAGTTCCCCCTTTGATCATTACTAAATGTGCCGACCTCTCCGACCGAATAACCAAATGGGTTGTTGAGCTCGCCAACTTTGACATCAAGTTCCAACCAAGAACAACCATCAAGGGCCAGATCCTGTCCGACTTCATTGTCGAGTTCTCCCCTCGGCCGGGGGAGCCTCAGACCGAAGAAGACCATGCCGCCCAACCCCAGCCACAGCAATTGCCAGACCAAGATTCTTGGAGAATGTTTATTGACGGCACTTCAAACTACCGAGGGAATGGGGCTGGAGTTGTCCTCATCTATCCCGAGGGTGTTACTCATGAACACTCCCTTCGACTCAACTTCAGTGCTTTCAACAATGCAGCTGAATATGAAGCTCTGCTCGCTGGACTAAAAGTTGCCGAAGAGCTGGAAATTCAGAGCATCAAGGTCTATAGCGACTCTCAGCTCATGGTCAACCAAATCAGCAGTGACTACGAGTGCCGAGATAAGCGAATGGGAAGCTACATGCACAAGGCAAGAGAATAGTTGGGGCTATTCAGGCAAATCCAAATCCAAATCCAACAGGTCGGTAGAGAGCAGAACACTCATGCCGACGCTCTCACAAGAATAGCCTCAACAACAGAATCTTAGTAGCAGAGGACGATCAGCATCCAGAGCTTGGATCAGCCAAGTATAGAAGCACTGAAGCAAGCATCGGTCTATTTTATCATCCATGGTCCAAGTTAGATGGACCCCATCATTTCCTTTCTTAAGGATGGCTCACTATCAGAGGAAAAGAGGGAGGTCCACTGAATAGTCCACAAGTCGGCTCGGTTATGGTTATGCCCAAAGTCGAAGCTTTACAGACGATCATTCTCGGAGCCGTACCTCCTATGCGTACACCCAACATTAGTGGAAGGGGTGTTGTAGGAGCTCCATGTCGGCAGTTGTGGCGCCCACACAAGAGGAAGATCAATTGCACACAGGGCCATCTCTCAGGGTTATTAATGGCCGAAGATGATAGAAGATAGGGAAGAGATAGTGAAGAAGTGTGATGTCTGCCATAGGTTCTCCCCAATCATCAAATAGCCTGTCGAGGAGCTCACTCCCTTAACCAGTCCATGGCCTTTTTCTCAATGAGGCTTGGACATCGTCGGCAAGCTTTCCACTGTACTAGGTGGGTTCAAATTCCTAATTACTGCTACGAACTACTTTTCCAAGTGGGTAGAGGCTGAACCTCTAGTCACTATAGAAGACAAGGATGTCAAAATATTCGCGTGGAAAAATATTGTCTCTCGCTTCAGCATTCTATACGCATTCATCTCTGACAACGATACTCAATTTGTGGGGGACTTCTTCACTAACTTCTGTGTCGAGCATAGGATCAAGTTCTACAATTCAACTTCTCACTACCCTCAGGCAATGGACATGCCAAAGCATCAAACAAAACAATTGGAAATAGAATCAAGAGAATATTCTAAGCAGCGAAAGAAAGATGGACCGAAGAGCTTCCCAGCGTCCTGTGGGCTTACCAAACGACATCTCAGCGCTCTACAGGACAAACCTCATTCTCATTAGCCTTTGGCATGGAAGCAGTCATACCACTGGAGGCCGAACTTCCAACCATCAGAATCGAAGCATTTGATAAGGCCATCAATAGCGCATCAATGGAAAAAGACCTAGACCTGACCGAAGAGAAGCGAGACTCATCTAGGATCAGACTAGAATCCTACCAATAAGGGGTGACTAGGAATTTCTCATGTATGGTCCGACCTAGGACCTTCAAAATTGATGACTTTGTCCTAAGGAAAGTAGTTGGAAACAAGAAGAAGAGTTCCAATGGCAAGCTCGGCCCCAACTGGAAAGGGCCATATAGAGTGATCGGCTAGACATGGACCAGGGATTATCAACTCGGGGAGCTGGACGACATACTAATATCGATGCCATAGCATGCCACCAATCTAAGAAGATATTATCACTAGTCAAAGGTGTAATCTGTCCTAGGGCCCTTACCCATCAATGAAATGGTTCTTCACGAAATTTTTGCACAGCATTGATTTTGTCTATCTTTTTGATCGGTGGTATTACTGAAGCATCAACAGTTGCCGTTTATCTACAAAACGTGCATACATCTCTTCAGTGGAATTGCCAAAGCAACTTACAGTTGCCATTTATCTACAAAACGTGCATGCAACTCTTCAGTGAAATAGCCGAAGCAACTTACAATTGTTGTTTATTTACAAAACGTGCATGCAACTCTTTAGTAGAATGGCCAAAGCAGCTTACAGTTGTCGTTTATTAACAAAAACGTGGATGCAGCTCTTTAGTGGAATTGCTGAAACAGCTTATAGTTGTCGTTTATCTATAAAACGTGCAAGTGTTCCTTCGGCGGAATTGCCGAAGCAGCATATATGCATAACACTTGACATATCTTACCAAGCCAGGGACAAAGGTTTTTGTTTAGCAAAAACTTTTCCTTGGCTGGGCGAAGAAGGATAGACATCAAGAAAGTAGCAATCAGACAAAGCAAGTCAATGGCTGCAACACGTGTCCCTATTTACATCATACCCAACATAAAAAGATTATGAACTAAAAAGACTCGAAAAAACACGAAAAAACCATATCCACACTTGCTGAAATGAAAATGAACTAAGATGAGATAATTTCGCAGTTAACAAAATTAAAATGGATTCAAAACTTAAAACAAATAAATATGGGGGAACTCATTCGTGGATGCTTTTTAACTTGTGAAACCAAAAATCATTATTTCAAATTTGTCGGTGGCTGTTCAAAATTGCTGAAAGGAAGAGAGACTAATTGGTTTGTGATTCATGTATTAGCTTTTGTTTTTTGTTTTCTTAAAAATGCAAAACCGTGCTCGATAATCATGATTGGTGTATCTTATTGTTTTCCAAAACTATTTCCAAGCTGAGGCTCAAAAGTGACTTCACAAAAAAAATTCCACTTCTTATCTAAACGAGCGAAAATATGCAAATAAAATGTCAGACAAAAAAATCCGTCTATTCTAGCAATAAGAAACAGAAAACATCTACACACACGGATGTATCCTTAGTAGTAGCATGGCGTGGTTGGGAATCTCAGCCTTGTTGATCCAGGTTCGAAACTTATTGGAGACGAAGTTCTAGGAATTTCACCTGTTGCGTACAGTGTACAGGCAAGACTACATACATAAGGATTACTGGGTAAACTCGAATTTACAATTTCACTTCCTTTTGGGTGGCGGCAGTGTGTGGCCTTTAATGGTGGGGTACACCATTTTTAAGAAATAGGAAACATCTGTTGTGACCAAACAACCAATGTTTTGAAATCCGGACCGGTCGACGAATTGATCGAGACACCGGATGGACGGATCACCAGTTCAATTGTTATCGAATTGTAATATCATAATTATGTCATAAATATTATTTATTTATTTATTTAAAAAAATTGAAAGTGGGTTCTTATTGGTTCAACCATTTTTACCTGTTTTGGCCGGTTCAACTGGTGGCCAATAGTGGTTCATCATTTCTAGGACAATTCTTGGAAATTCTGGTTTTTGGAGGTAGACCGGACCGGTTTGGGGACCAGTTCAACTGATTGAACCTTCTGGTCTAGTTCGGTTTTTAAAACCATGCAAACAACTATAAGCCATTGTATGTTTCTATTCCTAAACTTGAATAGTTTTTTGTAACATTTTCTAAAATGGAAAGTTAGAAATCAATACCTCGGACTCATTACCCATCTTCTCTATTTCTATCCTTGGCCCTACGCAATATGTCTAGAGGGATTCTTGACCGTACGCTGAATAGCGAATACGCACAAAAGTTATATATATATAGATACTGATGTATGTTGCTTACCTAATACCTACATAGATGCTCGATGAATATGCATTTGATCGGTTTTGATGGTGAAGAGCCACTTGGCTGTTCAAGTGAGAAAAGAAAAGAGCTAGTGTTTCTCTTAATGATGAGAAAAGAAAGAAAAGAAAAGGAATTGTGTTTCTCACCAAATCTCACCATTTTTGGTGAGAAACAAAATTGGTGTTAGATGTGATTTGGGATTTTCACCCCCTCTACTCCCTCTTCACATTTATACATCCAAAAATGATGTGGTCCTTGATTGTTGTGAGTCGGTGCATCCCTCGTGGCACTTTGTATATTCGATGCATTCCTCGTGGCACCTTGTGTTATAGTACATCCCTCGTGGCACTTTCGTGAAATGGTGCATCTCTCGTGGCACCTCGTGTGTTAGTGCATTCCTCGTGGCACTTCGACGTGAGTTAGTCGGTCCTCGAACTCGTTGAGGCGACTATAAATCGATTCCTGGTTTGATGCTTTTTCATGGTTGGTTCTTGAATTTGTTGAGACAACCCCAAATGAGCCCAAGGTTTGCCTGTAGAGCCGATCCTATATTTGTCTAGGAGGTTCGAATCCCTTGTGGCCTTTTTCTAACACTTGTTCCAAATCGGAAAGTCGAGCATACTCCATAAACAAGATAATCAATTCACCAATGTGTACCTATTTAGATATGTATATAGAGGAAATGGAAGGATAGTCGATGTGTGATGTGGTTTGGTGAATTGTGGATATAAGCTAAGTCGTGGAATTAGCTATAGGATTCGATGTGGTGTGTGGTTTGGCATGTCATGGTTGGTAGCGATACCACTAGAGATGTGTTGTGTTCTTGGGAGTCTCCTCCCTAGAAAGTGTGATAGTTTACCATGTCGTCGTGACTTAGTCTTGGATGAGGTTCCTTAGTCTTTCGACTTGTTCGAGTGTACGTGGTCTAGTTGCGCGGTAAATCGGGGTACTTGGTCAATAGAGGGACTCTGGATTGTGTTGTTGTTGGTCTTTCGTAAGATTGAATGGTTGGGTTAGCTCTTTGGGTACTTGTGTGGGAGAAAGTCTTGGTTAGACTTAATAGTGTTAGTGATGGCAGTGACTTGGTAGTGGTGTTTGAGATTGTATGAGTGATGGCATGCTTGGGATTATATTATAGGGATTCACACCACTTACACATGTCACCATAATTGCATTTGCACTTGATAGGTGCATATTTGCTGGGTCTTTATGACTCAACCTTCTTTTTATAATTTTCTGCAGGTTTGCATGTTTGGTAGCTTGTGGCGGGGAGTTGGAGTTGGTTGCTCTACCTTCTTCTCAGTGAGGAGCATATTGTTGTACTTCTTTCATATTTCATTGTAATAAATCCCATCCCCTTTTACTTGTAGTTTGAGTTTCATTCTAAAATGTAAAGGTTGTTGTATTTCAATTTTATACAAGTTTGTGTAAAGGCTTTGTAAGCGTTGAAAGGAATTTGTAAAGAGATATGTTTTGTAAATTCACGGCCCCTTGTTATGTGGTTTGGTAAATGTGGTTTTGTAATAAATGATTCTTTTATTCCATTTAAAAATAAGGTTTGAAAATCCGGGATGTGACAATTAGTGACATGGGAAATGGCACCTGAGTCAAGACACCATAGAGAACTTTGAACATTCATAGCAACACCTACATTAGTATTACTTTGACATTGAGAAAGATGGTTAGGAGGGTAACAATTTGAGTAATCCATCCATTCTGATTTGTTGTATTCATGGAGTGTTGTGGGGCCATGTAAGATTCATCAGTGTTGATCATGAATACTTGAGGTCTGAAAGAACAAGGATTATTTGTACTATTGAAATTCTGGGATGGAGGTTTATAATTAAGGTTGTGTCTGATTTTTCCATATTTATAATTAAGGTAATCCCATCCACTACGCAAGGTGACTGGTTTTTCCACAGTTTTGGAGATTTTATCTGCTATCTCCCACTTCTGATGACCAGGATTAGGAATTTTATTCCCTGATGTATCTTCAATCGCTACAATAGGTATATCACAGGACTCATCGATCAATGCAGACAATAAGTTAGCATAATGGCTGTTTCAACTTGAGTCTTCCAAGCAAAATAATTGATAGAATCTAGTTTGATTATGATGAAGCTCTGGAAATTTGCTATGAGAAATGTCAGAGATTGAGGAAGAAACTCAGATGCCATGGTTGTATTTTGTCATCTTCTTGAATTGTTGATTCTTGATTCAGGATCTTGAGAAAGACGATTAGTCTTAATAAGGCTCTGATACTATAACAACAAATGAAATAAAGAGTACAATATAATTGATGAACGTAAAGTGTTTCATTAAATTTCTGAGTACAACCCAAAAGGCTATATATAGGCAACAGAATAGGCCAAGGCTTAACGAATGTATTTTCGGAAAACCACTCATGATTTACCGGAAATACAGACATAAAGTCTTGAACTCTTTAATCGAAAAGACTGAATTACCGGGAAACCAAGCATGGTTTACCGGGAATACAAGAGTGATACATTGGACTGTCTATTCAAGAGAACTAAATTACCGGAAAACCAATTGTTGTTTACCGAAAAGACAAGAAGATCAGATGACTAATATTCATACTTTAATAGGGGATCAGTTATTGTGGTTCTATTATTTTAGTTTATTGGATTTTATTTAATACTTTTGCTGTTATATTTAGTTGTTTGTGTGAGATGGTGATCCATTTAGATCTTTTGGGTTACTTTGATGCTTTGTTTCAGTCACGATTCTGTAGCCGGATGACCATTTATGCTGTAACCCGGGACGGGTTGTGACATTTGATGTGGAAGACATTAAGAGGAATGGGACTATTGACCACTTAGTATGATCACTCCTGGTGGAAACTCAATTCAACTGGTTAATACTCTCAGTATCCCGAGTTCAATGAGAAACTACACCACCTATCGTGATTGAAAACACTTTAGAGATTTTCATGCAATCCAAGGTAAGGTGTTTTGTTCCTGTAATGTAATTACAAAGGAGGTTGAACTATTAAGTTCTTAATATGTTGTTTGTGCTATTGTTACAAGAGCACTGATGATACTTTACCTATATGAGTGTGGAGGCGGTGCCACTTCCTGTAAGTCATGGGCGCTAGACTTTAAGGCGCTTATGAATTAAGATACATACCCAATGCTAGTGCACATGTTAGGTTTTTGAGATATCTGCAATCTTGAAGGATTGTGTATGAGATATGTTCGGCTAGTCTCTAAGAGGACCGCTAGTTCAAGGATACATCTACTATGCTACCATGATTAGCTTTGATATGTTTCCACTAAGTAAATAATTGAAGTCACGAGACACTATTTATGTATGCATAATCATTGTGAAATAACTAGGAACATCTATTCTTTATTTCAAAAATAGTGGAACATTGTTAGAGTTTTTTAAAATAAAGAATCAATTGTTTAGTTTTAAAAGCTTCCTTATTTCCTTAGAATGTTTATTTTTTCCCCTCTTTGTGGGTTAGTCCCACATTGGTTAAATGAGAGAAGAGTAAGTGGTATTTATTAATGGGCATGTACTCAGAATGCATTTGATTCCATGTGATAGGGTCTATGATACAGAGCACCATTACCGACGAAGCCGATGGGTCTACGCTCCAACACACCTATGTTCGGGTCTTGGATCCGGGGGAGTATGATGTGAAGACGTGTTGGCGTGGGTAGTGGTGCATTATGGCTGCTTTAGTGGTGTACTTTGCACTTCGCACGCTCGTCGCGAGGCACCTATAAGCGCCTCTTTCTATTTGCTACTAGTCAGTTACGTGTCGTACATGTGGCAGATGACTGATCAGGTGTGATCTCAACCAAATGAGGTGATTGTTCGGTTGATCGCATCCATTGACATTGATCGGGCACAGTCTTAAAGATGCAATGGATTGATACAAAAAACAGACCGTTGGATCGACATTTCATTGGGATCCATTAGAGTCTAATTTGTGCACTCGTATAGTGCATGATCAAGACCGTAGGATCTAATCCAACACTAGAAATTTAAACTGTTCATGCCTCTTGAAATAGTTGCGTATAAATCTATTTATATAATACTACACTGCACGTATTAACTCACTTATTTTCATCTCTATATATAGAGCATTCATACTGAGATCTCTGCATTGTAGACATAAATTTTTAGTATTTTCTTTCTTTTTTCTTTTCACTCAGATTATTCCGGACTGTCTTTGTTATGCGAACGCAACAGTGAACGTAAAATTTAACTTCATTGTATTTTCTAAATAAATTTGTGGTAACCCATTGCACATTAAATATTTTTTTTAGGAAAGCGTATTTATGTGTTTTGAAGTGTATTTGTTATTATTTTTGTCCATCACAATCATCACAAGATTTCCAACAATAATGTATACATAAATAAATTGTATTCAAAATTTTACTTAAATCAAGTTATCTTCGTTCAAATCTCAAATATTGAAAAGAATTGTTTATGCATTTCTAATTTACATATATACCATTAATAGAGTTTTATTCAAATTTATACTACTAGAGTATTTTTATATCAAATCATTTAAGTCTACTCAAAGTTTTAAGAAGGGGTTGGAGATGTTTTCGGCAAAACCTTTCTGTGTAGTTGACGAGACCCCAAAACAAACCACCTTTCCATGGCGACTGCGTTATCAAGAAACGCTACCCTTCGCTGCACATATCGTTTCCTTTCTTCCTGCACCCTTCACCATTTGAGATCCACCAAGCCTTATTTTCGTCTCTTGCATGGAGCTCCTCCCCAGTCTCCACATCACCGACCTCTCCACCGCCTCCCTCAAGCGGTTCGTACTGGATCTCTCTCTCTCTCTCTCTAAAATTTCTCGTGGTTGAATAAATACTTGATTCTTTCATTTCTAGGAGACTCATCTGGATCGCGGATTGCAATCCTTGGCTATGGACCGTAGATATCTCTGTATCAGCAGCGCTACTGTTAGCCAAGCGAATTCAGCCACAAATGGGTCTTACGAAGCTAATTCAGGAAAAGGGGAGAAGTCCGAACAATCGCAAAACACTGCTGAGCAGGGAAAATCTGTTCGTGGCGGGGTATTTTCTATTTCACTTCATGTATTTGTAAAAAAAATGCTTTTGTAGGTGTGTTTGGAATATCAGAGTAATGCTTCCTTTAGTTATGGATGTCGGGTAATTTGTTTGGAGTTTGCATCAGCTATTCAGAACAGGCTTGGATTGAGGGGGTGGGACCGCCTCCCCATTTTTTTTTCAAAACCCTATTACTATCGCAGTTCTCTTCGTACTTTGTTTGAAGTTGTTTATGTCCGCCAGCCCAATTCTGAAAAGTTAAATATCAAATCACCCCAAAATTAATCTGAAAATTATGACCCTCGACTCATATGTATTCGACTTCCCAACGGTACAATCCCGCATCCATACATGATTCCAAAGTTGCTGAGTTAATTTCTTTTCATTTTCACTAAACATAATCACTTCGTGTGATGCGATCTCTACCTAAACTCTCCCTGTTGTCCAAAAGGAATGTTTAGAATGAAAATATAGAACTTTTCAGTATTGCCTTCAAAATTTTGATGCTCAACATTCAGAGTTGTTGAGAGTGTGGGCTCTACAACACATTTTTTTTGCTGTGACTAATTGAGTGCTCATTCTAACTGATAATATCACAATATTAATAGTAATCTTCATACCGAGTGATACTGCTGTCAACTCTGTGACAGACTGCAATGTATGTACAAACAAAGACTGTTATTTATTCACTTCTTTGTGTGTCGCATAATCATCCTTCATCTTGCAGTTTTGCTAAGTTGTTCATTTATTAGTCTGAAACACAAGTCATCTGTTATGGATTTTACTTTTGCTTAACTGATTTGTACATTGTACATACTATTCAAATGGAATTGATGATACTTCACTATCAACAAACCATCTTGATCTTTCCTTTTTCAGTACCAAACCAAACCAAACCAAACCAAAAAAGCCTTAAGTTCTAATTAATTGGGGTCGATATGTCTTTTCCATAAAGTTCTGTCAAGCGCGTCATGTTCTGTAATATGCAAAAAACTTACAAGTCCCTAGCTTCTAAGGTCAATTTTGGTCTTCCTTTCCTCTTAGTGCTACCATATACCGAAATCAGGTCACTATTTCTTACTACTGTTTGATTCGATCTAAATCATCTTAATCTATTTTATCTTATCTCATCTTCTATCGGTGTAACGACTAACATTTCACGAATGCTTTCGTTTCCAACTCTATGTCGTAGAGTCTTACTGCACATCCGCCTCAACATTCTCATTTCGGCTACTCGTCTTACTTTAATGTTGTTTCTTAATCGCACAACACTCCGTGCTATATAACTTGACTGGTCTTATAACAGTACAATAGAATATTCCCTTCAAATTTTCAGGTATCCTGTGGTCACACAATACTCACTAAAGTACTTCACCATTACATCCACCAGACTTTTATTCTATGTGTTATATCCTCCGTAATATCTACATCCTTACTAAGAATTGAGCCTAAGTGTGAAGTTGAAAGAGAGAACAAGACGTAAAAATGATCTCCCAACTTAGAGTTTTCCTTTCTCATAACAATATTTTTATGACCAATATATTTACAAGACTAAAATACTCTTATGTACAAAGAAAATAA
>NMUG010006916.1:0-12335 GCA_002855965.1 Monotropa hypopitys
CTGCAGTGTGCAACCCACGCTGCATCATTTATTGAGTTTTGTGCTCAACATGGTATAATTCATCAAACTACTACACCTTACTCTCTTCAATCTAATGGGGTTGCAGAATGAAAGAATCAAACGTTAAAAGAGATGATGATTGAAATGTTGATTGGTTCTGGGTTACCACAGAACATGTGGGGGAAGCAATTCTCTCTGCAAACTATATGTTGAATAAGGTTCTTAGAAAAGATATAGACGAAACCCCTTACGAACTTTGGACAAGTCAAAAACCTTCGTACAAATACTTACGAATGTGGGGGTGTCTAGCAAAGGTGGATGTTCCACCACCTAAAATGGTCAAAATAGGACCAAAAACGGTTGATTGCATGTTTATTGGATATGCACAGAACAATAGTGCATATAAATTTCTGGTGCATAAATTTGATGTTCCGGATATTTATACAAATACTATCATAGAATCAAGGAACGCTCAATTCTTTGGAAACGTATTTCCATGCAAAGTAATAGATGAATCTAGCTTAGCTAAACGACCATTGGACACTGAAGTAGAAAGTACTTTAGACCAACAAGATGAGGATGACGAATTGAGAAGGAGCAAAAGGACTAAGATATCTAAGTCTTTTGGTCCTAATTTCATCACGTATTTAATGGAATCTGAGCCATAGTCTTACAAGGCTGCAGTATCCTCACCTCAGGGACCTCTGTGGAAAGAGGCCATCAAAACGGAAATTTAGTCCATTCTACATAATCACACCTGGGAATTGGTTGATCAACCACCAGGGTGTAAGCCTCTGGGCTATAAGTGGATTTTCAAAAGGAAAATGAAAGTAGATGGATCAATTGATAAATACAAAGCTAAGCTTATCATTAAAGGATATAGACAAAAGGAAGGTCTAGACTACTTTGATACTTATTCTCCTATGACGAGAATAACATCCATATGAATGATACTAGCTATTACTGCACTTCCTAATTTAGAAGTACATCAAATGAATGTTAAAACGGCTTTCTTTAATGGAGATTTAGATGAAGAAATCTACATGGAGCAACCTGAAGGGTTCAAAGCTCCAGGCCAAGAAAGAAAAGTCTGTAAGCTAGTGAAATCACTATATGGCTTGAAGCAAGCACCCAAGCAATGGTATGATAAGTTTGACAATACTATGATTGGGAGTGGTTTCAAAATCAATGAATGTGACAAGTGTGTGTATGTCAAAGACACCAAGGATGGTTATGTCATCCTATGCTTGTACGTTGATGACATGCTTATTGTCGGTAGTAGCGACAAGATTGTCAAAGCTACTAAAAACATGTTGAACTCAAAGTTTGACATGAAAGACATGGGACTTGCTGAAGTCATTTTAGGTGTCAAAATCACTCGGACACCGAATAGAGTTGTCCTGTCACAATCTCACTATGTTGACAAGATACTTGAAAATTTTAACAAGTCTGATACAACTATGGCTAGGACTCCAGATGATTTGAGCCTCCATTTGTATAAGAACACCGATGAAGGTGTGTCTCAATTAGATTACTCACGAGTAATTGGAAGCCTCATGTATTTGATGACATGTACATGACCGGATTTAGCCTACTCTGTTAGCTGGTTGAGTTGCTATATGAGTAATCCGGGAGTTAATTACTGGAAAGCCATTACTAGGGTATTTCATTACCTAAGGTACACCCAAGATTGGGGTTTACACTACACCGCCTATCCAATGGTACTTGAAGGGTATGCTGATGCAAATTGGATTTCTGATACAAAAGATTCCAAGTCCACTAGTGTTTATGTGTTTACATTGGGTAGTGCAGCTGTTTCTTGAAAATCATCCAAACAGACTTGCATAGCAAGGTCTACTATGGAATCAGAGTTCATTGTTTTAGATGAAGCTACAGAGGAAGCAGAATGGCTTTGCCAATTCCTTGAAGATATTCCAAGATGGCCAAAGCTTGTGCCTGCAATTTGCATAAATTGTGATAGTCAATCAGCAATTGGCAGAGCACAGAGCAATATGTATAAAGGAAAATCATGACATATTCGTCGTCGACATAATTCCATTAGGCAATTGCTCTCTCATGGTGTTGTCACTTTGGACTATGTAAAGTCAAAGGACAATATTGTGGATCCGCTAACAAAGGGTTAACAAGAGAGCTTGTTTCTAAAGCATCGAGGGGAATGGGCTTAAAGCCTATTGCTAATAAAGATGTCTTTATGGAAACCCAACCTAGTTGACTAGAGATCCCAAGATCTAGGTTCAAAGGGACAACTAAATCTTGTACGTCTAGTGGTGTCACTGAGGAGTTTTTCATTCCTGCTTGTTCCTATGATGCAAACAGTGATATAAACGGATTTAGGTTGAGCTAAGCTCCTAATAACTCTTATGCATCGATATGCCAAGTAGATAGATACCTGAGTTAAGAGGTCACCTATGTGAGTATGAAGTGGGGCCGCTTCTTTGAGAATTTAGGAAGCCAAAATTCTCGAGAAAATACTTGCAGAACCAAGCGATGTGTGTCAAGGACAAACTGAACACAAACAGTGAGAACTAAGTTGTGTGTGGAAAGGTCCTGTGTGTGGCCTATTGTCTCGGTTTACACAAATGGCAGAATAGTTCAAGACCTTACGTTCACTAGTCAGTCAGTAATACCCGATAGGCTTTTACAAGGGAAGATTCAAAGCCAAAAAGCTACATATCCTATGCAAGACTGATCCGAAAGAACTCTCTCTTCCTTTCTTTCCGAGACTTTCGGGGTCGATCATTTCTTTGGAAATTCATGGATATTCTGCCAAATTCATTCATGTGGGGGATTGTTGGAAAAAATTTTGTTTTTACAAAAAAATTAATGGAATTTGGCAAATATTTATGAGTTAAATATATTATCATTTAAGATGATTATTTATGGAGATTAATAGTCCTATGCGAGGGCTTTAATACACAAAAAGAATCATTAAATTCTATTAATTATTGAATGAGAAATTGATATTCATAGTTGAGTGTTTCCAATGGTGGGTGAGTATTAAAATACTCAATTCTACATTGGAGGTTGAGGAGTTGGAGGTTGAGTATATTCATTATAGTGTGAGATTAAGGTTCACAACCAAGCCTAAGGGGAAAGTAAGTGGATGTACACGTCATATATTTTCCCACACGTGCACACACACGCGTCGCCGCCCCGCCGCCCCGCCGGCCGGCCGGCCGGCCGTGCCCATGCCCGTGCCTGAGCCCGCGTCCGAATCTGGGTCTGTGGTCCGTGGTCTGGGTTCCGGGTTCCGGGTCCGTGCCTTGTGGGTTCATGGGAATGTGCCCCGTGCCACGGGCGGGCCTAATCTTTTTATGAAAAATCTAATTATGATAATTGGATTGGCCTTGGGCTTATGTGTTGTGGATTGGGTTTGACATTGGTTGTGAGCTAACTGGGTTTGACATTTGGTGTGGGCTTGCGGGCTAAACCATACACGGCCCAACCCGGAACGTATATACAACTCCTGCAGTATACTTATGTAGTATAACAGTTGCATCAGCTACTCCTGCAATATAACAGCTGCATTAGTTATAGCCTTAGATACACCTAACCTGATCCAAAGGTCTTGCTTGGGCAGCCAAAGATTTCCCCTATGATTATAAATGACAGTCTAATCCTATCTTCAAAACACTAGAAAAATATTCTACAACCTTCCATTATCTTCTTCCTTCAAAGTAGTCACAGAGAGAGTAAGTTCACACACTTTTAGTTCGACTCCAGGTTTGTTCTGGTGCAAGAACTTGATTACTAACTGTACCCTGAGATACTTTGGTCGATTTCATTTCCCTAGCACCTTCGGTGGAGCGACTAAAAAGTATTAAAGGAACTGTGTTTACCACAGGCCTTCGGGACCATTATTCACTTAGTTTTTGTTTTCCAGTTTACTGTTTTACATATTTGTTTCCTACATTCAGAAATTACTATGAGAGATCAAAATTGAAATTTAGAATTGAATCATTGGATTGAATGCAGAATTGATACTATTGCCTGAATGACCCCAGTTAGTAATTTCAATTCGTCAAAGAGAAATGATTTTTGCACTCCAAAAATTAATATACGCATTCCAAAAGTGGAGTACTAATGTCAACCCTTATATCGAATTGATTTTCACACTCAATTTTTAGAATGGGAAAATCAATATCCTTCATCAAAAGATATCAGATTTTCCAACATTCCTTATCTCGACAGAGAGATAAACAGAGATAGACTGAGAGAGACTTTCTTGCAAATGAAACAATGTAACTCAAAGCAACGGACTTTTGGGTTGCGATCGTGTTGGTGACAATCTCAACCCAACCTCTCTCCAACCTAACAGCTTGTTTGGAGCTTAGGGAGGAAAGAAAACCAAAAAAAAATGGAAAGAAAATAGAGAACTGTTCTTCACCCATGTTTCACTTGTAATTTGAAAAGAAGAAGAAAATATAGCACAATCCCAGGTTCTTTGTTATTTATAAAACCAAAACAATGGAAATAATACACTTTGATTTTTTTCCTCACGTTATCTTTGTTATTTTCTGTTCTTCTCTTCCTTTCTCAACTGCATACAAAAGAATCCCAGTTACAATTCGTATTATCCATCGGGTAAAAGAAAATCCAAATTACAGAACCCACAATCCTCAATAGTATCAACAAATAAAAACAGTGATTCGTAATTCTTCAAATTCAAACCTCCTGTCCTCAGTAGCGACAATCCACCAAAGCAGGGGCTGTGGACAAAAGAAGAGCCGATTGTTGTAGTTGTTTCTCTTTTGATTGTTCGGGGGCGAAAGAAAATTTTGATTCTCTCTCATGATCGGATTCCGGAGCCGGAAGGTTGAGATCCAAATCCAAAGACATCACACTTCTCTCCCCTTTGGCTTCGTAACAATTCCCAGACGTCCTGTGGCGACTCATGTGGCCCCCCAAGGCTTGTCCCGATGCAAATTCTGCCCCACAAATCCAGCACTCATGAATCTTACTTGACCCATTTGAATTCCCACGAAAATTCCTATTTCCATTGATCAATTGCAAAGGGACGGAATCAGGGTAAGAAAGAGGGGCCTTGAATTGTTCGTCTTTTTCTTCATCGGACAACTGCTTGTTCATAGACTTCTTGTGGCTTGCCCTATGACCCCCCAACGCTTGAAACGATGGAAATGTCCGATCGCATGTTTGACATTGGTATACGTAATTACCCAGCTTTGAAATTCGTTTACTCGTGAATTTCATTCCCATTTGGCCATGATCACAGCCAATTGATGATTGTTTATTTGAGTAGTTTCCTTGGGCGAGGAGAATCAGGCAATTCGCCATTTCTTCCTCTTCCTCGGCAGTGCTCTCGGCAAACTCGGATGAATTAATTGATGACAACACGACATTGGAGTTGACAGAATTGAAATTGTCTCCATTGCTGTCACCGCTCATGGAATGGGTGTCGGCAACTGAGAACGGCATTGGCGATTTGGTCCTCTGTCGCTTGGTTCGCTTGCGTTTGGCGATGTGTGTGTGGTAGTCATCTAAGGTATCCATGTTAGAGAAGTGGAGGAGGAGATGGGGAGTGGAGGGGTATATGTAGGTGTAGATTTATATGTAGTGGAGGAGGGGAGACGTTTTAGGAAGTAAGGGTGAAATGACAAGTTGGAACAGAGTAAACTGTGAATGAAGTCTAACCTCTTGAAAGGTGTGGTTGGAAGTGTCTATATATGAACGTGGTTGGGAGAGGATGAGTAGTAAAATGAGGAGTTAAAAACAGTTGGGGGAGGTAAGGTTTGTTGAACGAGAAGTCCTTTTTAACACTCTTTCTTACACTTTGGTCTTTGCCAACTCACTCCACCGATGTATTAAGGGTCAAATATCATTATCAGCTGCGAGGCTTTGAAAAACAAAAATTATATTACAGATGTCCCACGCCTTTAAATGTGAACTTGGCAAAAAAATTTATTGAAATTTTGAGTAGCTTTTAATCTCAAATTAATGTTAATGGTGATTTTTTTGTATTTTCCCCGGAACAAAGCTCGAACATGGAGACCGCAATGAGGTCGACCAACGCTACGGAATGGAGGATGTATTTTTTAGATAGTACTTTTACATAATTATACCTCATGCCATCATTTCTTTATTGATGAGGGAAATAGGTCGAGATCTCAGCTCGGAGCAATGTACAGAGGTCAGCCCGGATGTCAGCTCAGATGTGGTCTATAACCACGAGCTTGGTCACAACTGAGCTGAGGCGAGCAGAACATCCAAATGAAATAACCTCACAACGGTCATCTACGTAAGTATTAGGGAGGATATTCACGCACGACCCCGTCAGAGGACACGTGACCATATTCGCAGAGTGATTACCAAGAGTGGCGTGGTATATTGGCACTGATATGGAAACTGCCATATTCGGTTGAGGAAAATAAGGAAATCATCCAGAAGCTCCCGTATGCATCGGACATGGCGGCTAGGATTTCCGGATTCTAACTATCAGGTATATAAGGAAGATTTGGTGGAGGTTACAGGTACGCACTTTCATTTCTCATACTTACCTACTTCGTAAATTCCTTTCTCTCCCAAAAATGACTATTGACTTGATCGTCGGAGGCGGTTCGGAGGCACTGCCCCCATTCTCTCTGTGCCTCTAGATCGTTCCCCCTTTGCAGGTAGTAGCAGCTTTCAGACGTCCAGGAGGCAAAATCATCAGCAGTCAGGCAGAGAAGTAATCGGTTCATCAGTTGGCGCCGTCTGTGGGAAGTGATTTGTGTTGTTCTACATTGGTGATAGATTTCTGATGGCTAACACCTGAGCTGTCGCACAACAAAACCCGCCAGAAATAACCCTAGAAGTATTTCTGGCCATGCAACTTTAAATTGAGTTGCTCACGGAGAATTTGGAGGAAATCCGCCAGCAGAATTAGCAGTTGAGGGCTCAGCAGAATCCACCACCGCCTCCGGCACTCCAAGAGCAGGAGGAGGTCCAGGAGAGAGTGGAGGACAGTGAAGAGAGGAGGGAAGGTAGGAACGAGAACCAATCCCAGAATGTCTTGGACCCTCAGGCAAGCGGATCGATTAGACGAGGAGCCAAGCAGCCGCTGGAGCATCCAGATGAGGGTCTCTTGGCCTCCATGAAGGCCCAAATTGATGGGATCCAGAGGCTTATCCAGGCGAAACCCCCCGCAAATGTCGAAGAATTAGTGCAGAACACCGACTCCCCCTTTTCCATCAATGTTCTGAATGCCCCTCTGCCACCTAAGTTCAAAATGCCCATACTGGAGTCTTTTAATGGCACCTCGGATCCGTTGGATCATTTAGAAACTTATAAAAACCTTATGATGCTCCAGGCAGTTCCCGACGAGGTAATGTGTCGAGCTTTCCCTGTCACCTTGAAAGGAAGCACACGCATGTGGTTTAATAAACTTAAACCGGACAGTGTGGATAGCTTCAAGGACCTCAGCCAGAAATTTGTAAGTTACTTTATTGCCGTGCAACGTTACCGCAAGCCAGATACTCACCTACTCACCGTCTGCCAGAAAAGGGCAAATCAGTGCGAGCGTATACTTCGCGTTTCACCCAGGAGGCTATGCAGATTGAAAGCGCAGACGACAAGATGGCAATGGCATCCTACATAGCTGGCCTGTGGTCAGGGACTTTGTTGTTCAACTTGACCCAGGACCCGCCCCATAACATGGACGAATTGTTGATGAGGGCTCAGAAGCACATCAACGCGGAGTACGCCTTGAATGCGAGAAAGAACAGGGACGGCGTTCACCAGGCCCAGGTGTCGTCTCCCCAAGGGGTCCTCCTACGAGCAAAAGGCAAAGAGGATCGACCAACGAGATTCTCCGAGAAGAGGGTCCCCTAGGAGGAGTCCACACCGAAAGATTGGCGGACCACCAGAAAGATATCAGAACTACACCCCATTGATTGCTTCTGTTGAGCAGATTATGGATGACCTCAGGAACGACCCTGACCTGAGGTGGCCAGTCCGACAAAAGAGTAACCCAGAAAGGAGGTCAAGAGATAAGTACTGTCGCTTCCACAGAGTTCACTGGCATTACACCAATGATTGCACTGATCTCAAAGCCCAGATCGAGGAGCTAATTCAGAAGGGAAGGCTGTAGAGATTTGTACGGAAGGTTGAACTAAGAGCTCAACGTGATGTCCCGAGACGGGAAGAACATTCTAGAATTTCAGAAAACAACGACCCCATTGGAGAAATAAGGGTAGTTCATGGCGGTTCGTCCAGAGGAGGGGAGTCCAGTTCAGCTCGCAAAAAACATCTGAGAAAGCTACGGGCGGAGGACCCCATGGAGATTTGTACGGTGGAAAGACAACCGAAATGCACGACGAGAGAAGATTCCCCTATCACGTTCTCGGAAGGGGACGAAAAGGGGACAATTTTACCCACGACGACCCCCTTGTGGTCTCAATGACAGTGGCCAACTATAAAACCCGAAAGATATTGATCGACAGCGGAAGCTCGGCGGATATCCTCTTTCTGCACGTATTTGACCAGCTCGGGATGGGGCAAGATCAGTTGCGGCCAATGACATCACCGTTGGTCGGATTTTCTGGAGATACGGTCTACCCTAAAGGTCAGATTGTATTGCCTGTAACGCTGGGGGATGAGGGAAGGCAGGTTACCCATATGATCGACTTCCTGGTTGTGGATGCCCCTTCAGCTTACAATGCTGTAGCCGGGAGAGTGCTACTCAACAAGGTGAAAGCAATAATCTCAACCCACCATTTGAAAGTAAAGTTCCCCACCCCTGGTGGAGTGGGGGAGCTCAAAGGGGATCAGAAGACAGTTAGAGAATGTTACAATTTCTCGGTGAAACATCGTTACGAGGCTATGGCTGTAGAAGAACTGGATGTCAGATATCGGGAGAAGCTCATGCAAGGGGAGACAGTCGAACAACTGACCTCCTTGGAGTTATGGCCAGATCAGCCCAGTCAGTCAATTCAGATGGACACTCGGCTCAGCGCGGAGGAAAGAGATCGGTTAGCAGATTATTTGCAGAGCAGCAAAGATGTGTTCGCATGGAACCATGAAGATATTCCCGGGATAGACTCGAGGATAATAGCCCACCGACTGAATGTAAACCCGGACTATCGTCCGGTCAAGCAAAGGAAGAGTGTGTTTGCACCCAAAAGAAATCAAGCAGTTGTCGAGGAAGTAGCCAAGTTATTGAGAGCAAGACCAATCAGAGAAGCACAGTATCTGGAGTGGATCTCTAATGTGGTCATGGTGAAAAAGTCGTCGGGCCAGTGGAGGATGTGTGTGGACTACAAAGATCTCAACAAAGCTTGTCCAAAGGATAGCTTTCCCCTACCAAGGATAGATCAGCTTGTCGATTCAACGTCAGGATTTGAGCTGTTGAGTTTCATGGACGCTTTTTCGGGTTACAATCAGATCCAGATGGCTGAAGACGACCGAGAATAGACTGCTTTTATAACCAACAGAGGCTTATACTGCTACAATGTGATGCCGTTTGGGCTAAAGAACGCGGGCGTTACCTACCAGAGGCTCGTCAACAGGATGTTCAAAAACTTAATAGGCACGAGCACGGAGGTGTGTGTGGAGGACATGCTTGTGAAGAGCAGAAAGAGGACCGACCATGTCAAAGATCTATCCAGATCATTCCAGGTGCTGAGGAAATATGGAATGAAGCTGAATCCTGCCAAGTGTGCGTTTGGGGTAGCGTCATGGAAGTTCCTCAGATTCATGGTCTCACACCGGGGGATAGAAGCTAATCCGGAAAAGATAAGAGTAGTCATGTAGATGAGATCCCCTACTACTGTCAAAGAAGTCCAAAGGTTAACGGGATGCATGGCAGCCTTAAATTGCTTTGTGTCAAGGGCCACGGACAAGTGTCGCCCGTTCTTCAAGGTGTTAAAGAAGTCCTTTGCATAGTCGGAGGAAAGCGAGCAGGCCTTTACACAGCTCAAGCACTATCTCCGTAATCCTCCCCTCCTGAGTCCGGCGAGAGATGGAGAGGAGCTTTTTCTCTATGTTGCAGTTTCTGTTTAGGCGGTTAGCTCAGTGCTGATCCGGGAGGAGGAAGGAATCCAGTACCCCGTCTACTACACCAGCAAAGCAATGAAGTGAGCAGAAACTAGGTATCCGAAAATCGAAAAAATGGCCTTTGCCGTGGTCACTGTGGCGAGAAGATTGAGACCCTACTTTCAATCCCACCATATTGTCGTCCTAACTAACATGCCACTCAGGAAGGCGCTATTCAATCCCGACACCTCAGGTAGATTAATCCAATGGTCATTGGAGCTCGGAGAGTTCGATATAGACTACAAATCCAGATCTGCAATAAAGGGGAAGGCAGTTCCTGACTTTCTTATGGATTACACTACTCCAGACCCTGACATTGAGAAAGAAGATAGGCAAATATGGCATCTTGGTGTTGACGAGTAGGTCACCAAGAACGCTAGTGGGGCTGGTCTGGTGCTTACAATACCAGAAGGACAAAAGCTGAAGTATGCACTCAGGTTCAACTTTAAAGCCACCAACAACGAAGCCGAATATGAGGCAGTCGTGATTGGGTTACAGATAGTGCAAGTGGTCGGCGTTAGGCAATTGGCTGTGGTTAACGACTCCCAACTGGTGGTCAGTCAAGTGAATGGAGAATTCGAGGCCAAGGAAGAAGCAATGCAACGGTACCTGGAAGTGGTCACGAAACTTAAAGGAATATTTGTGGAATTCGCCATTTCACAGATACCGAGATCAGAGAATCAAGAGGCGGATGACCTGTCAAAAATTGCCACCTTGCCGAGAGATCAGCTCCCCGAGGGTGTACTGGTACGACAATTAGACGAGCCGAGCATTGGGCCACTGGCTCGTTGGTTTTGGCCATCGACTATTCCAACTCATGGGTCGCCCCAATCGTTACTTATATCAAGACCGGCGAGGTACCGGAAGACAAAGGAGAGGCCCGGAAACCTAGAATCAGGGCAGCAAAATATGTTCTTATGGGTGATGTCCTCTACAAGAGAAGCTTTTTATTGCCCTACCTACGATGTATGGCGACGGGAGAAGCGACCAGGGTCATAGAGGAAGTCCACGAAGGTACCTGTGGAACTCACCAAGGGGGAAGAGCCCTAGCATACAAGATAGTAAGGCTGGGATATTACTGGCCCACAATGCAGAAGGACTGTGCCCAGATGGTGATAAAATGTGATCCATGTCAGAAATTCGCCAATATCCTTACAAGCTACCTACACAGATGAGCCTGATGAGGGGTCTTTGGCCTTTCGCGCAGTGGGGGTGGATTTCAATGGACCATTACCAAGGGGAAGAAGTCAACTACAATACACGGTAGTGGCCATCGATTATTGTACCAATTGGGTGGAGGCCAAAGCACTATCCACCATAACTGCTCAGTTGACCATCTCTTTCCTTTGGCAGAATATCATATACAGGTTTGGTCTACCGCGTGTGCTGGTGGTCGATCTGGGAAAATAGTTCGACAACACGGATTTCAGAAGGTTCTGTAGCACCAAAGCAATCCATGTACACTACACATCAAAGGCTTATCCTAGGGCCAATGGTCAAGTCGAGGTAACCAATCGAGAAATAAAGAAGGGATTGAAAGGAAGATTGAAAAGCGCAAAGGGAGATTGGCCGTAGGAGTTGCATTTTGTGCTCTGGGCATTTCGCATTATGCCAAGTACATCGACAGGGGAGTCTTCCTATGCCCTATACTTCGGAGCAGAAGTTGTTGTACCGATTGAAGTGGAGCTGCTCAACTATAGAACGACATCGCTGGGCGAGGCAGAAAACATAGAAGACTTGCGGACCGAGCTGGATCTCTTGGAGGAAAAAGGGGATATTGCGGCTGCGAAGAATGTCGTTGACCAACGATGGATGGTCAGATATCATGATGCTAAAGGACTGCCGAGATCGTTTCAACCTGGCAACCTTGTGCTCATGAAAGCAGACCCTACAAGAAGGAAATTCAAATAGCTGCAGCCAAATTGGGAAGGTCCCTACAAAGTATTGTGGCACTCCAAGGCTGGGGCGCATAGGCTAGCAACTCTCAAGAGAAAAGAGATGATCAATCCATAGAATGTTGAACACCTCAAACGTTATTACAAGTAAAAATAAAATTCATTTTTCCCTTCGCTCAACTTATTTTGTTGTGTCCATTCCCTGTATTCTTGGAATCAACTGATTGTCTACTTGAAATTGATTGCTTCAATAAAATGTTGTTCCCTATAAAGATCATTCTGTTTATCTACAAGGCGTAGTTAAAGTAAAATTGTGCTAAGGCACTGCTCAGCTGATTAGCTACGGCACACTTGAGCTCATGGCCAAGGCCACCAATCACGTTAAGGCAT
>NMUG010006917.1:0-12334 GCA_002855965.1 Monotropa hypopitys
TTGAAGTTAATGGGCCGAGTCCTTACTCCCCTAAATGCGATAGAAAGTGTCATAAAAGTTTATGTTGCATTTAATCAATATTGTGATAACTAACATTGAAAACTCATATTTCCTTCTTCTATTCCCAGCACATTTCGTTTATTCATGGAGATTGGGAACACATGACAGTATTTAGGTGATTCATTGCAAAGACCTGTGAATCAACAACCACTTGAATGTGGTTGGGTCTTTCCTTAATTGGCCTATTCGCCTTTTGCTCTGGAGTTAACTTTCTTTGGAACAAGTCAAACGTACCCTATTCGAATGCCCCATCATTCTTTTGTTCTAGGTCAATTCTAAGCCACTTACCTTCTAGGATTTCAAGAATTTATACTAGTGACATGAGATAAGCGAGTCGAAAATTAATATGAACTTGAGCAAACCGAGTGGGATCCTCATTTCACATAATGTAGCAGGAAACCCCGCAAACATTTGTACTACATTAATTGAAATTGAAGCAAAGAAGCATCACATAAATTAAAATTCACTTATTCATAAAAACCTATATCACCTCAAGTGATTTATTACAAAGACATGTGAACCTGGACTCTCAAATGTAGTGCCTTGTCAGCTGCTCAGTCCTCTAAGCATGCTGAGTTTTAACTCTGCTCCTTCTTTGTCCCAAGCTTTCCTCCAGTGACCCCCCTTCCGTCCTTTACTCTTGTTTTTTCGATGGTCAAAGCCTCATTATGGTGCCCGACAAAATAATTGTAGCATTCCTGTACTGCTTTCTAATCACCCTTTAGCTCGCCTTTTCCTCTGGGCATTGGGAATTTGACCTTCAGGTGGTATGTGGAGATAACTGCCCTCACTTTGTTTAACAGTACGCGCCCCACTACCGCGTTGTAGGCAGAGGGCGCGTAGACCACCAAGAAGTCCACTATAATCGTGACATGGTTTCCCTCCTCCCCTAGGGTCACAAGGAGAGCTATCTGCCCCTTAGGGTAAATCGCTTCTCCCGAAAATCCAACCAGATGGGAGGTCATTGGCATTAGCCTATCTCTCCCCAACCACAACTGGTCAAAGGCATGCAGAAATAGAACGTCCACTGAGCTCCCACTGTCGACCAATACTCTTCTTGTCTTGAAGTTGGCAATCACCATAGTGACCACGAGAGGGTCATCATAGGGATATAAAGTTCATTTTTCATCTTTCTCTGCAAACACAATAGGGGAATCATCCCTCTTCGTATACTTACCTGGTCTCCCAACCAAGCATATTTCCATTGGGTCGTCACTCCTCAATTTCCTCATGTGAGCTTTCTTGACTGTGCATGACTCTCCACCTCCAGCCAAGCCTCCATGAATCATCCTGATTTCCCCTAAGGGGGCATTGTTGTTCGGGGCTTGATTTCTCTCCAACTGCCTCTACCCATCATGATGGGGTCTCGGCTACCTTCTCTGTACGAACCTCTGCAGTCTTCCTCTCTATATAAGGTCCTCTATCTAGGCTTTAAGATCAACACAATCATTGGTATGGTGATCGTGGTCACGGTGGAAGCGACAATACTTTTCTCTCGATCTCTTGTCGGGATAACTCTTCAATTTACCAGGCCACCTCAGGTCGGGATCATCCCTCAGGTCATCCATAACGTGTTCCACCGAGGCGATAAGTGGAGTATAATTCCTGTATCTCTCTGGAGGTCCACCAGCTCTTCTAGGATAACCCTTAGTCTCAATCTTCTTGCTTTTCTGGTCATAACTAGTTCTCCGCGGGGGATCCCTCTTCTTTCGATCTTTACTCGCCGGGGCGTGGACCGGGGGTGCCTGTCCCTGGCCCCCATCATCTCGCCACTTCTGCGCGCTAAGGGCTTCTTTCGCATTCATATATTTCTGAGCTCTCAGCATGAGCTCAGCCATGTCTTGGGGAGGATCTTGTGTAAGGTTGAATAAGAGCGTTCCTGACCAGAGGCCTGCTGTGTAGGCTGCCATAGCCATCTTGTCATATGGGCTCTCTATTTGCATGGCTTCCTGTGTAAAGCACATGATATAGTCTTTGATAGACTCTCCTTTCTTCTGGCGAACCGTCAACAAGTGTGTGTCTGGCTTCCTGTATCGCTGCCCGCGATAAAATGACTCACGAACCCCTGGCTCAACTCCTTGAAATTATTGAAACTTCCCAGTTCTAATTTATTGAACCACATCCTAGCGCTTCCCTTCAGCGTGACTGGGAAGGCTCTGTACATCACCTCATCTGGGACGACCTGTAACGTCATTAAATTTTTGTATGTCTCCAAGTGATCCAGTGGGTCCGAAGTCCCATTGAACGACTCGAGGACATGCATCTTGAACTTAGAGGGGAGCGGTACGCCTAACACAAATGGCGAAAACGGGGAATCAGTGGTATGGACCGGATCCTCGACTATGGCTGGTGCTTTTCCCTTCATACGCTTTTTATGCCATAAATCTGGGCCTGCATGACTGCCAACAGGTCCTCATCTTGCTTTTATAGAGGCGGTCTGATTTCCCTGGTGGTTCTACTACCTTGGGGGTCTTGGTTACGTTTGACTGGTTCTCGTTGCGTTCCACTCTCCTTTCTCCGGTTTCTTCCACCTCTTCATTATTTCCCTCCTGGTCCCGAGGTGGCAAATCTGGGTTACGAACAGGTTGGGCCAGAATGGGAGGGTTCTGATGGGCCCTTAGAACTTGGTTCTCCTGTCATACTTCCTCTAAACTCTTGTTTAGCAGCTCTATCTGGCATTGCATGGCCAAGAACATTTTCGATGTCATGTTCGGTAGATCCTGAAGATTGATTCCTGTCATCGAATGGGTATTGGCCATATGGAAATCGTCCACCACACAAATGATATAACGTTCCCACAGACGGCGTCAACTGATGAAGCGATTTCCGTGCTCCCCGTCTGGCAGCTCGACAACCCTGCAAAATAGCTACCTTGTCACTAGTGGGGTGTCGGCTAAAGATCCTCCGATTCTTAAGTTAGAAATCTGGTTATGTATAGAAGAATGAGTGTTTAGAAGGAAGGGAAAGTTAGGAAAGATGTTCGTACTCCCTCTCCGTATTATTGCTGAAGTTATATATCCATTTCCTGGCTTCGGTGAGGTTCCGCAATTCTCGTGATGCTCCCTTGATTTTCACACACGCTCCCCCATTCATCACATACCCTCCCTTACTTGTAGCATACCATCCATTCTTATCTTGACCATTATGGAAAGTGATTTTATATTTCCGGCAGATCAATCATTCAATTTAAACACGTGTCTAAGCATGAAAGATCTTTTGGTGACCCCTTATTTGCTTAGGCCGAAAATACAACACTTCAACTATAACCCGAGCTGGTTTCTCACCGAGGCGATGAGGAGCCTTGACACTGACCTCTCGCTGGTGCCGAGCTAAGAGCTCTTAGCCCGGCACCCTTCATCAGTAATCTTTTATTAAAGAAAGACTTTGATTATTAATGAAATTGTAAGATTTTTACATTTAGCTCGTTTGGAATAATACGCTAATTATTCTGCCGTGTAATCCGTTGTGTCAAATACCCAATAATTTAGGACAAAAGATTAAACAGCTTAACATGCTATAATGTTTCTTAAGATAGAAAGCATTAATTTTGAAGTTGGCCGACCAAACAAGTGCTCATCCATGGAGTTTCAATTCTCACCAACTAGATGCTCATATCTTATAACGCATGCATTGTAAGTCAAATTAATGTCTTGGCATGTTCTTGTTTCATTTATCATCAATGTTAAAGATGACCAGCTTGAAAAAATTGTTCATAAGAAGACAGTTGAAAAACGAAAGAAAGATATTAACTAAGTACAAGAGAAACAACCTTTGTTGTTGAAAAGAAAAAGAACATTGAGAATAGTTCTTTACTAAGTTGTGTATATTGCATTGCAATCTTGTAATAAATCTGTATGGAGGCATTTTGTATCCTTTCACCCTCTTGACATGAGAATGAATATTGTTAGTCAAATCTTGTGTGATTTTTGTTATATATATATATATATGTGTGTATGTTGATGATGTAATTAGTAAACACATCATAAATATTAATACAAATTTTGATAGTTCTGTCTTCAATTCAAATAGTTTTACCTTTTTTTATAATTTCCATTAGTCTTTTTTATGATTCACAATTAAGTATATGTATATTAGTGTTCTAATTGTCAAATAAAAGAATACTAGGGAGTGAACATATGGGATGCATATGCAAGTCAAATATTATTAAATGTACTAAAATATTTTTTAGTGTTGTGGTACAAGCGATGATATGTAAAAATTGTTAAGCTAATGCAATTAATTGTGGTTTAAAATGTAGTGAAATAGATGAAAATTTAAAAGAAAATAATATAAAGCCGCATTAAAATTGATGGGTAGTTATTGAAGGTATGCGTGATTATTCAGTGACGTTTGGTAACGTTTATGTTTATTGTTTTTATTTAATTATTCAAGGGTGTTTGGTAATATTTTTTTAGAAACATTAAAAAACAAAAACAATATAAAACATATTTGATAATATTGTTTTTTGTTATCATTTTTATTCTATTAGAATAAACACAAACAAACCAATAATATCACTGTCTAATTTATATTTGATACGTGTTTTTTTGTGAATGATATGATTTGTTTGCTAAAAGTACGAAAGTATGTATAGTTATGATTTTATGTATCTATAATTTATATTCTCTTAAATGTACGAGTTATTCAAAAATATCTACGTACGGTAGTATTTTTTAAAATTATTACATGATAGGGGAAATATTGATACATAAAATCATGTGTATCAAATTTCATCTAATATTAAATATAAGATAAACGCATAAAATATAGAGATAGAGAAAATGCCTTTAAATTTTATATATGGAAATATAAGTTTTGATGCAGATAATTTTATATACATTATCAATGACTACATGATAGAGAAAAATGTCTATAGATTTCAGTCTCTTGAATGTGTGTGTGCATGTGCGTGTGCGTGTGCTGATGTGTTATGCTTTAATTCAGATAATTATCAAAGTAATTTTCCAAAATAGTGATATGACAGCATAAAAAATACAACTATCTAACAACATCTCTAAATAAAATTGGACATAAAATCTCACTAAATACAAGTACATAGATGATATGTATTAGGCTCAACAAACTAAGCACAACAAAGCATTGACACAACCCACAAACTGAAATAAAATGAGTACAATATACTCTAATACATCAAATGAGATAAACTGTTATACAACTCAACTCACTTTCTAAGTGTCAATACAAAAAGATCATAACTCCTACATCTGGACATATCGATATCTAGGACAATACTGATCACAAATCACCTGAAAAGAGGTATAAAATATGTCAGCGAAGACAACTCAGTAAATACTATAGAACAGTATAAATAAAAGATCAAAATAGTTATAAATCAAGTAAACCTTTCAAAAACCAACTCACACTTTTTGAATCATTTATAAAACAATTGAACCTCTTTTCATATCAAATCTATTTTCCAAAATCATTTCTCTCTATTTCTACAACATTTGAAATACCAAATAACTCTTTTGCCTAATTTCCAAAATCACATTTTGAATCTCTTTCGCTTACAAAAGCTAACATTTCCCATTTCTTTGAACTCACATCATTTCCATCTCTTTACAAAAACATTCCTCTTTATATTACCAAAATGCCATTTTCTTACCTTTTAAAAAACATTTCTTATAAACATATTCTTTTTCGTTCCATCCCTTTCTTATTGTTTCCTTTCTTTTCATCATATATTCCATTAGATCGAATAAATGATCCACCAAATCTCATTATAGAACCACAAGATCGAATAAATGATTCATCATCATCTTGTCCATTATCTTTTCTTTCATTTTATATGCTTAAATAGCCAAGGGTCATTCGAATTCTCTAACCAGAGTTGTTGCGGTACTGTGACCCAACGAATCAATCTGAATAAGTATACCAGGAATGAAACAGGGACCACTCTCCTTCTTAGTGGTAAGGTAAATAGCGCTCTGACTTCCTGGCAGAAATATATATAAATAACTCCAATTTTGCCTTTGGGACCAGAATATAAACTCCTCGTCCATAAACACCGAGGTAGGTTTCAAGGCTTTTAAGATATTTATACCATATATTTCTTTATCTTTCATTTCAATATTCACATCTCTTCTTTTATCAAAAACTTATTTTTCCTTCTTATCACAAATTAATACTTTTCATTTTCCTCAATAATGAAATCCATCATTTCTTTCTCATCTCAAAATTCTTGTTTTTCATATTATTATAAAATCTCTATTTTTCTTTTAAATCTCAAGTTCCCCATTTTTCCATTTCATCCAAAAAAACATATTTGATTCATAATAAATCTATCTTAAAGTCCTCACAACTATTTTTCCTAAAATCCACCATGTTTTACCATAAAACCCATTTCCTCTTTTCATCCAAAACACTTAATCCATAACATATTTTTCATCCTAAAACCCTTTTTCATCACAATACTTTAAAAGGTACAATAATTTCCATAAAAATCACAAAATAGATTTTACTCAAACTTATGAGGTTCTTAGTATTCACCTGATCCAAGATATGAGCTATCCCAAATGTTAATCTTACTAAAGAGCCAACACTGGTTCAAAATCCTATTAACCTATCAATAGTCATATATGAACTATAAGGACACTATCATCTAACCACAATCTCTATCGACCAACATTGAACACTAACTACCATGAATGAACTATGCATGAATGTTATTTTATCAAATCATTCTATAATTCTTACTTTAACTCACTTCTAATTACTTTTTATTTAAATCATATGTTCTCAAACCAAATTTACTTAAGGTTTATATGCTATTAGTTACTAGTTTAAAGATCTCAAACTAGCTGCCTACTGGTATAAGATTTAAACTATAAGTTAAAATAGTTTCAAAAAATATTAAACATGTAAGTTGGTTTATTCTTTAAATTGAAATAATATGTTAATCAATCTTAATAAAATTTCAAGCTCTAATAAACTAAAGTTAATCCCTAAATAAATTATTAATATTAGACAATGATTTTACTAACTAGTTCCACAATTTAAACATTGTTTGGACCTCAGAACTACACCATCCCTAACACCGACATGAGTACCGGTCCCAACACTGGTGGTGCCTGTGCTCGCTCCTGTGCTTGCACCAGTTGACTATAGATAATTTTTGTCACGTCTCGTCCTGATAAACATTAAATTAAATGAATATTGAATGGCATTCGTGACTAATCATCATAAAAATTGCACAAACTAAACTCCAAAACAAAGTGTAACATAACTACACAACTATACAACGGAAGACTAACAACTACTGTAAGTGCCGAAGTAGATTCCAGTTGCCTGTTAGGACCACATCAGGTGCCACATCGGCATAGCAGTAGAGCAGGGAGCACTCGGAAGGTATGGCCGAAGGCAAAGTCCCATGATGCTACTTTTAGCCATACAATACTAGGGCTTCGACATCACGCCCATGCTCACATATCAAGACCTTCGATTGGAAAGGTGATGCTCTGACAGGAGCACTGTGTCCGCCCGATAAGTGTGTCACAAATTTTTGGATGATCCTCCTTAGGGATACCATCCCGGATTTCCCGCTCGTGCGAGTGGCACATGTCAGTCGCCATGTCATCTTTCACTCCATTTGAGGTGGTCAGATGGTGAGATGTCCCCCACATGTCAGTCACCTTTTGGTAGGTGCACTGCCCCAAACAGCCCGACCACGACACTGCATGTGCCGACGCATGTACGAACCACGTGTTGATACACTATATATATCTATCATGGATCAAGGAGATGTATACATACAACTTATGGGCTATTACTCTATCCATTTACTTTATCTCTCTAAGCTTTCCACCTGACTTTAGCATCAGAAGGTCCACCTACGGCATTATCGGTAGCCTAACATGTTCTTCATATGTAGCTAGGTTCGAAGTTCATTCTTAGGAGTTCGAGGAAATTATCCAAGGAAGACAAACCACCACTTCAATTGGTGACTCGTCTGGGGATTGTTTTCAGCCTTCTCAACTCTTATCCATTACACTTTCCAACCATAAAATGGATTCAAAGAACTAGAGAATGTCCAGAGGAAATGATGTCGGCGACTGTAAGGCTAAAGGCAAATAGATCGATGAAGGGAATGTTGCTCCAGGCACCATTGCCCGTACTTCCAAGCTCATCCAAACTGATGACTCAAGATACCACACATCATCTTGCCCATACCCTCCAGTCAAGATGACAACCAAGAAATACATCAGAAAGTTATAATCGATATGTAAAGAAGTGATGATCAGATTGACTCCCTTTGACTGGAAATGATCTGCTTAAGGGATGCCATAGAAAAAAGTGGAACAATTCCAGAAGAAAGCACAACTAAGGAGAAAAGCAAGAACTATTGGACTCTCTCTCCAGGGGAAGCATACCCTCTGGAAACGAGAGGGTGTCTGCCTTGGAGCCCCTCGGTAAAAGGATGGAGCCCACCTCTGACCGAAAGGGTGGTAATGGGGGTCGTCGCATTAGATGGTGACCCTCGCCCGACCGGTGTAGAGTTGGCCGCGTTGTAGAGAGCCAGTAGCTGTCCATATTTGACAGACTGGGACCAAACCTAGTGGTCCCTGCCAAAGGGTCCCCAACGAAGGAATATCGATGGAGTGAATGTCGTGATAGCCACATATCTCGCTCAGAGCAAGAAGTCACACAACGACCTCATGTGGATATTCAGTCTGCCCATCGACCAGAGTAGTGCCGACCAGATGACTTCCGACATGAGAGATTAGTATGCTCACCCTTCTCTCTGGAGATAGAGGCCATGAGGTCACCTGTTGGCTTCTAGGCACCGAAGTTCAATAAGTATGACCCAAAATGGACTCCTACACCCACCAGGTCCATTTTCGCCAAATGATGTCTCTATACTCTGAATACGGTGCACTGATGTGCAAAATCTTCCCCTCCAGTCTTGGAGAGGTCGGACTCTTGTGGTTCGATCGACTACCGATGAGATCTATCACTTCATGGAAGGACCTTTCAATGGCCTTCCTATCCCGGTTCATTACCAGTTTCAGGGTAAAGAAAGAAGTAGATTCCCTTCTCGGTCTTCGGCAAGCAAGGTTTGAATCACTGCAGCATCACGCAGCCCAGTATTGGGACCTCTATAATCAGATTGAGGATTGCGACCAAAAAATTGCCATGACATCCTTCATGCTCGGTCTAGACCATAGAGTAGGGAGTTTGAGAATCTGATGTTGTTTCCACTTTCCACAATGAACGAATTGATGGGGAGGATTGAGCTCCATGCCAAACTAGAAGAAGCCAAAGAGGAGAGGAGAAAAGCCAACAATCGCTCTGGCCACAACACTAGAGGCAACACTTCATCAAAGAAGAAGGAGACTAATATGGTACAAATGGGGGAGCACTGAGCTCCAAAGCTGTACAAGTTCGTGGCTAACACTACGGTGTTGAAAGAGCCCATTTACATCCTGCTTCAAAAAATCGAGAAGGAGTCATTATTTTGATGTCTGGAGAGGAGGATGGGGGATCCAAGGAATGGAAATGACAAATTCAGGTGCTCTTACCACAGGGAGAAGGGACACCTGACAACTAGTTGTAGGGCATTCAAGGATTTCCTTGAAGAGATGGTGACTACCGTCCATTTGGGCCCATATATTGACGAAGAGAAGATTGTTGCCAGAGCAATCAAGGAGGTCCTGAGAGAAGAACTCCGGACCATCAACATCATCCATGACATGGTGGATCAATAGCAAGAAGACTGACTCTGGGCAAAGCTGGAGCAAATCTCCGGGCGGGAGGTCATGTCAGTATAGTCGACAGCAAAGAAGGCCAAGTCAAACTCCAAGTATACGATCATATTTACCGATAGGGACTCTAACAAGGTACAATATCATTATGATGATTCCCTGATCGTGACACTCCAGGTCGGTGATTGCAACATCCGAAGAGTCTTGATTGATCTCGACAGCTCTGTCGACATGATGTATTACTCCATGTTCAAAAAATAGGATACAAGTCGGAAGACCTGCAACCGACCGATGTGCCACTTGTGGGGTTCAATGCAGCTTCTATTTGGTCATTTGAAAAAAATGGTTATCCTCGTGGTCGTCATCTTGGTCACAATCGACTTGGAATTCGTGATGGTCAACATTCCTTCACCCTATAATGCTATTTTCGGCCGAACATGGGTCCACCGCATAAAGGGAGTGGCCTTCATGTACCACCAGGTTATCAAATTCATTGGTAGTCGAGGTATGGAAGAACTTTCGGGGGACCAAACGACGGCCAAGTAGTGCTATATCACTACGATCAAAGGAAAGGTCACCCCTGATTAGGTACATTGGGTGGAGGTTTTGGACCAGTCTGTGCTAGAGGACGTCAGTATAAATTCCTCGGACAATGCCATAAAAGACCTTGTGATCGTACCTTTGAGCGAAAATGATCTAGAATGCTTCTTTCTTATCAGCTCCTCTCTCACTAAAGCTGAACAAACGAACATGGTGGATCTTTTAAAGCGCAATATGGAGATATTTTCCTGGACCCTATATGAAATGTTGGGCATAGATCCAAGCTTTATCACCCACAGTCCCAACGTTCGACCAGACTCAAATCCAGTGGTTCAAAGGCCCAGATAGTCGGCAGTAATTCATACTAAAAATGTCATCAAGAAAGTCGATCGAATGACACAAGCCCAAGCAATCACGGAAGTTCAATACCCCACATGGTTGGCCAACACTGTGGTGGTAAAAAAGAAGAATGGAAAGTGGAGGGTCTGTGTGGACTATACAAACCTAAATGATGCTTGCCCGAAGGATAGTTTTCCCCTCCACAAGATTGACCAGCTAGTGGATTCAATGGTCAGGCACCCCTGGATGATTTTTATGGATGATACTGGGGGTATCATGAAATAACAATGTTCGGTCCAGAATAAGAGAAGACGACATTCACTACCCCTTGCCGGTTATTCTATTACCAAGTTATGTCATTTGGCCTCAAAAATACCGGAGCAACCTACCAACACATGATCACCAAGATGTCTAGTGCTCAGATCGATGACACTATATAGGCTTATATAGATGTGTTGGGGCTAAGCCTTTCTTGTGGTGGTTCTCGGTTGCTAGCAGTGGAGATGAGGCTGAGCCTTGGCTGCAAAAGAAGGAAACGTTAGGATACTGGCGAATGTCGCTGGTGGACCCTCCGATGGATAAGTCAGCAAGGAATTCTAGAGAGAGAAAGAAAATAGACAGAGCTTGGGCTAGTGAGAGAAGGTCTACCTCTGCATCGAATGCTAACTCTCTTATATAGAGCCATTGGCGAGTGGAGAGCACACGCTTTGGCATGAGTGAACCACCAGTCAGCATGATCGGACAGTGCGCCTGTCTCCCTGTGCGTCTGGACATCCGACCGACAGGTCTGTCCCGATAGTGTCAGGCGGTGGCGCCTGACAGCACTGGGCGGCAGAAAAGCTGAAAAGCATGTCTGGCATGCGGCGGGAATTACGGAAAAGCTGATTTCTGTGTCAGGCATGTGTCTTCCATGTGCGAAAAACCCGGGATGCTGTCTCCGAGGGAATTTTTGCTTTTAAAACGAAAATTTGTGGATTACCACGAATTCGTGGTAATTCATTTACAATTCATAGTAATCCACAAATTTTACCACCTTAGCTGCCTAAACTAAAATTTCTATAAAATCACCTTCTCTTGCCTCAAGTGACTCTTCGAGCGATAAAGATGATAACAATGAAGATGAAGAGATTGTGTCAATTCATAAAGATTACGATCTCATGTATAAGGAGTGCTTCAAAATAAAGAAGAAGAAAATTGAGCTCGTGGATCAAGTAAAAAAGAGAGATGATGATTTGACTTCTCTTAGGTATGATCTAGAGTCTAAAAACTTAGAATTGGATGAAGCCAAGAGAAAGAATGAAAATTTAGTTGAAAATTTATTGTGTGTGATAGTGAGCGCTTAAAGGCTTTAGAGAACCTTGAAAAATCCTTGTCAAAAATTAAAAACTTGGAAAAACATTTTCATGAGTCAAATGAGATAATCAAAAGAAGTAATTGTGCTGAACATATTACTCAGATGACTTTGATTTTCATAAAAAGGAGTGGCTTAGGTTTTCTGGATAATTCACCAAGTGATCCGCACTTGAGTAAGGATAAGTCTAAGGAAATTGTGTTTGTCAAGGGAGAGTACGCCGACTCAACCTATCTTCAAAGAACCTATTCAAAAGAACAAAGCAATTTCTAAGAGAGTGTTTATTTGTCATTATTGTGGTGGTCGTGGCCACATTCGACCA
>NMUG010006918.1:0-12335 GCA_002855965.1 Monotropa hypopitys
GGTGAAGTCCATAGAAGTCCCCGACCAACCTGTCTTGGAAGATGTAGGTGTGGACCCCTCCACCCATGTGGTCGAGAACCTGAGAAAGGTTCCCGCCCACGAGACAGATGAGGAAAGGTACTTCTTAATCGGGGAAGAACTCCCTGAGGAGGATGCCTCTGAATATGTCCAGGTGTTGTGGGACCACATCGACGTATTTGCTTGGACTCCGGAGGAGATGCCCGGGGTACAGCCGAGCATAATATGTCATCGGCTGAACGTTGACCCCTGCCACAAGCTAGTGATGCAGAAAAGGAGACGATCAGCCGCCCAGCACTCAGAGGCAGTCCTGGAGGAAGTCAACCGCCTGGTACAGGCGAAGGCCATCAGAGAAGTTTACTACCCAGAGTGGCTCTCCAACACTGTGGTGGTTAAGAAAAAGAATGGGACTTGGAGAGTGTGCGTAGACTTCACCAGCCT
Organism: Monotropa hypopitys; assembly: GCA_002855965.1. Taxonomy (NCBI): domain Eukaryota; kingdom Viridiplantae; phylum Streptophyta; class Magnoliopsida; order Ericales; family Ericaceae; genus Monotropa; species Monotropa hypopitys. Next base: position 460 of record NMUG010006918.1, read on the forward strand.
AAACAAGGTCTGCCCAAAGGACAGCTTCCCTATGCCCAAAATCGACCAACTAGTGGACTCTACAGCGGGATACAAGCGGATGAGCTTTCTGGATGCATACCGAGGCTACCATCAGATCGCTATGTATGAGCCCGACCAAGAAAAGACGTTCTTGATCACACCACTGGGACTTTACTGCTACAAGGTAATGCCTTTTGGGCTGCGCAACGCTGGGGCAACGTACCATAGGCTAGCTACCCTCATGTTCAAAGATCTGCTGGGAAAGAGCATGGAGGTGTACATCGACGACATGATGGTAAAGTCACGAGAGGCGGACACGCACTTGGACGACCTTCGCCGCACATTCCAGGTGCTTCGAGAATACAAGCTGAAGCTGAATGCCTCGAAGTGTGCCTTTGGGGTAAGTTCTGGAAAGTTTTTGGGACATCTGGTGACGCGGCGGGGCATAGAGGCAAACCCCGATCAGATAATTGCATTGCAAAACCTCCAAAGTCCGGGAAGGACCAAAGAGGTGCAACATGTGACTGGGATGGTTGCCGCGCTCAACCGATTCATCAGCCGTTCATCGGACAAATGCAGACCCTTCTTCCAGCTTCTCAGAAAAGAACGAACTACTCTTGGGGGGCAGATTGTGAAAAGGCCTTCCAGCAGCTGAAGAAGTACCTAGTCGCGCCACCGTTGATTGCCACACCAGATCCAGGCGATGTGTTGATCGCCTATCTAGCTGTGTTAGAGCACGCAGTCAGTGCGGTGCTCATCAAGCAGGAAGAAGGACAGCAAAAGCTGGTGTACTATGTTAGCAAGACTCTACTTGATGCAGAAACCAGGTATCCCCTTTGGAACAATTAATTTTATCCCTGGTGATGGCTTCAAGGAAATTGCAGCATTACTTCATGGCCCACACCATTGAAGTCCCAACCGTCCACCCTATCGGATCCATCCTGAGAAAGGCCGATCTGTTAGGAAGGGTTGCGGCTTGATCGGTTGAGCTGGGAGAGTATGACATCAAATATGTCTCGCGCATTGCGGTGAAGGGTCAGGTCCTTGCGGATTTCATCGCAGAGTTCTCGCATGAATCCGCGCAGACACCCCCACCGCGGGCCCAAGACGAGCAAACAACTCTCGTTCATCCCGCGCTGCCAGATGTTGATCAGCCGAACACAAAGGACCAATGGAAGCTATTTGTGGACGGATCAGCGTGCAACAAAGGATCAGGAATGTGCATTGTTCTATTCTCCCCAGAAGGACTGGCCCTGGAACAATCAGTCCGGCTATCCTTCAAAGCCTCCAACAACGAGGCGGTGTACGAAGCACTAATCACAGGTTTGAAGAGTGCAAAGAGATGCGGAGCTGAAGTCCTGCTTATCCATTGCGATAGCCAGCTCGTAGTCAACCAACTCTCAGGAGAATACTCCACCAAAGATGACAGGATGGCGTCCTATGCAACCTTAGCCAAGAAGCTGCTCCAGCAGTTCAAGAAAACTGAGATGGTCCAAATCAGCTCCAGAAAGAACAGTCACGCAGATGCCTTGGCTTGCCTGGCCTCCTCCGTGCCTTCCGAGCTCCGCCTCACAGTGAGCGTTGATTCTCTGCCTAAGCCGAGCATCCAATCGAATGACTCAGTTGAGACTTTCGATTTGGATACAGGCCCGAGCTGGATGGATTCAATCATCGCTTACTTAGCGTGGGGTGAGCTCCCCACAGACAAGAAGGAAGATCAAATCGACCAAGTACTGGCTCTCACCAGATAAGATCCTGTACAGAAAATCATTCACAGGGCTGCACTTGCGTTGTGTCCACCCTGACCTCGTTCAACGACTTCTTTTCAAAATCCACGAGGGGGTGTGCGACAGCCATACTGGTGGGCGGTCCATAGCACACAAGGCCATCTCCCAGGGATACTGGTGGCCGTATATGCAAGAAGACGCCAAAGTCTACGTCAGGAACTGCGAAAAATGTCAAAAAAATTCGCCCATCATTCATACGCCATCAGCAGACCTAGCACCACTCACAAGCCCTTGGCCCTTCGCTCAGTGGGGCATTGACATTGTGGGTCCAATGCCGCAAGCCAAAAACATGAAGAAGTATCTCTTGGTGGCCACTGACTACTTCACCAAGTGGATCGAGGCAGAACCACTTGCCAAGATCACAGAGCGCAACACGGAGCAGTTTGTCTGGAGGAACATCATCACCAGATTTGGAATCCCCTATGCCATTGTATTAGACAATGGCACCCAGTTCCAAGATAAGTTTAAGTCATTCTGCTCAACGTATAAAATCAAGAATTTCTACGCCTCAGTCAGCTACCCGCAGTGCAATGGCCAAGCCGAAGCCTCCAACAAGACTATCCTAGACGGCATCAAAAAGAGACTGGACAAAGCCAAGGGAAGATGGGTTGATGAGCTACCACTGGTTCTTTGGGCTTACTGCACAACACCCAAAAGATCCACAGGTGAAACTCTTTTCTCTCTAGCATATGGCACGGAGGCAGTCATTCCTTTAGAGGTTGGCATCCCAACCATCCGCACAGACCTAGTGGAACAAGGGGCAATGACAACGCCCTGGCCATACAGCTAGACCTAGCTGAGGAAAAGAGGGAACGAGCTTTGGTCAGGTTAGCCTCTTACCAAGAGCAACTGGCCAAATTCCACAACAAAAAAGTTTATCCAAGGGAATTTGGAGTCGGTGACTTGGTCTTGAGGAAAGTCCTGGGCAACACCAAAGACCCATCAGACGGAAAACTGGGGCCAAATTGGGAGGGACCATACAAAGTGATCGGGAAAGCTGGACTAGGAGCCTACCGCTTGATAGATGTGGACGGCGGCAGAATCCCGCGCACCTGGAATGTCTCCAATCTGAAAAAATTCTTCCAGTAGTTTTTTATTTTGTTGAGACATTTGTATCAGAAGTTCATCAATAAAGTCTGATTTCGTCCACAGTTCCTTCTCAGTATTCAGCAACTTAGTGGGAGTAAGAAAGCCGACGCACAGCAAGCCTCTCCTTCCTTACTAGGGGGCAATGGTCCTGAGCAGAGAATGCTTAGGATAGTTGTCCCGAGATCAAAACCTTATAGGGGACCAAAGTCCCAAGGAACTGGTCTCAAAACAAGTAATGGTCAACGATCCCGAGCAGAGAATGTTTGGGATAGTTGTCCCGAGATCAGAATCTTATAGGGGACCAAAGTCCCAAGGAGCTGGTCTCAAAACAAGTAATGGACAATGGTCCCGAGCAGAGAATGTTTGGGATAGTTGTTCCGAAATCAGAACCTTACAGGGGACCAAAGTCCCAAGGAACTGGTCTCAAAACTAGCAAAGGGCAATGGTCTCGAGCAGAGAATGCTCGGGCTAGTTGTCCCAAGCCCAAGTCTCCCCAGTGCGGCTGAGCTGGGTAGGATCCTTCAGGGAACAGCCAAGTTCCAGGGACACCCAACTGCAGTGCGGATCAGTTATGAGGCAACCCTCAGGGGCAGGGCCACAAGCAACCTTAGAGTACAAAGAAAGCGACAAGTCAAAGAAAAGTAAGAAACGCAGCATTGTATAGAATGAAGGAAAGTTCAGTACAAACACGAAAAGAAAGCCAAGAAAAAGTAGCAAGTACAGTACAGAAAAAGAGCAAACGAAAAAAAGAAGAAAAATCAAGCTTGTCCGCCTTCGGCCTCCTCCGTTGTATTCTCCACTAGTCCGGCGGCAGGAGTATCTGGATGGCCTCCTTCAGCAGAAAGATTAGTTTGTGCCGAGGCCCCAGGAGGGACAACTGGTGAGGAAGAAGACTGGCGTTGGAGGCAGTGCGCTGCTAGGAGCAGCCGGGAGATCCTCCTTCCATAGTGGAGAATCTACTGGAGTACCGCACGCTTCCAAGGCCTGGTTCCAGATCTCGGCAAAAAATATGTTCTTGATCTCCGGAAGCTGTTCTTCGAAGGAGCGCTCATAGTCAGCCTTGGTCGCAACAACACCCTTCTCGTAGGCCGCAGTGTAGCCGTCCAGGATCGTCTTGTGCGCTTTCTCCAGCTCGGCATTCCTCTCCGCCAGCTTCTTGTCGAGGGATTCCTTCTCGGACTCAAAGCTCTTCCTTGCAAGGTCGAACGTCCTTGTCTTTGATTCCATCTCGGAGCAAACCGAAGCAAGGGATTTGGCTTTATCGGCCTCAGCCTTTCCTAGCAAGCTTTTCAGTTGGGCCACTTCAGCCTTGGAGGCCTCAGACTCATTACGGGCGTCGACCAGACTCTTCTTGTCCTCCTCGCGCATCTTCCTCACGCTCGCGACAGTCTCAGAAGCAACCTTCAGCCTGTCTTGCGCCTTGGTCAGCTCGGCCTAAAGTGACAGGATGCGCGTGTCGAGCTCGACGGAGACCTGGAGAGCCTACTCAAAGAAAAATTGTAAGAAGATGGCCATGAGAAGGTCGAAACAGTTAAAAAAAGACGAAAGCAGCAGATAGAGGTGTTTACCTTAATGGAGTACACCAGTGCGCGGCGAAACAACTCTGAGGTGCTTTTCTTCTGCTCATCAACCATGTCGGCTGGCAGCATCCGTACGCGGCAGAGCCCGCGAGAGCTGTCCCTATCGAAAATCTTGGCACTCTTTGGAATGGGAGTCCCATTGTCTTTTAGGATCTCAGGATCCCATCTCCCAGCAAAACTGTCGGCGGCATCAGTAGCAGCCACCTACTGCTCGGCGGCAACAGGTCCCACGCCCCTCATTCTTTTGGAAGCATTAGGGTCCACCGGAGGATCTGCCGCACGCTTTGGAGCAGTACGCAGGGGCAGATCACATGTCGTCTGGACCACCAGTTGAGGCTGAGAAGCAGTAGGGGGGATTACCTCGGTAGTAGCCTATGGAACTGCAGCATCACCGCCGGTTTGAGTTGTTCCCAGCGGTGGGGTGAGCGAGTGTCCTCTCAGAGTCTTACCAGCAGCCCTAGTCCTCCTAGCAATCTCGGTGAGTGGAAAAGCCGACATGTCGCCTCTGTCGCCTTGTTGTTCCTCCTGTTCTTCCCAGTCATAAAGAACGCGTCGATCAGGAATGAGGTTGTGCGGCTCCCGAGTAGATGGACCCGCAGCAGATGGATCGGCAGGCCACCTGTCAATCACAGCCACCTCGTCGCTGTCGGTGCTCTCCTCTTCGGCAGCACTCCCTCCAGAACTCTCCTCTTCTTCGTTGCTATCTCCCTCGTCTACGGCAATGGAAGCCAAAGGAACAGCAGGTATAACAGGCACGGGAGGAGCCTCAAAGTCCGCAAGTCGCCGAACACCGCGATACCCATGGTAGTGCGGGGTATAGCCTAGCAGTCTGTCAACAGATCTGTCGAGCAATTCCCCGGTTGGATGTATGAAGACAATGGCACTCTCAACCTCTCTCTTCCTGTAGCGCGGGTTGTGTAGAGAGTTGTGGTTGACGAAGTCGTCTGCGGCAAACAAGAAACAGAAAGTTAAGCAACAGTTAGCACGAAAAAACAATAAGGAAATGAAAAGAAAAGGGAACAAGACTGACGAGGGGCCCCGTCTCTGCGAGGGACCAGATAATCCCTACTCGAGCCTGGGGCGAACTCCCAGTTCCCAGTCACGATTAGAAAGTCATCATCGTCCCCTTTGGCGGAGTCCGGGAGCCACTCGATCAGTTTGACTCTATTGAGGTGATGCTTCAGGTAGTAGGAAACGTTATCGCCGCAAGTGTGGCTGATGGTGTAATTATACAAGATTTCGAAGATGGTCATCCTCGAACCCGTGACCTGGTTCAAGGCAGCGATGCCCATCACAGCTCGAACTGTGTTGGCCGCCACTTGCATCAGGGTAAGGTTCAAATAAGATAAAAAGTTGCGAAGCAGGGGGGAAGGGGAAACCGAACGCCACCCTCCACGACGTGGATGAGCCGGACATGGAGGGTGTCTCTGTCCGCGGTCGCCCGGTTATAACCAGGAGGGGCCAGCTCTATCCAGACATCGTCTGGAACCCCATACTCAGCCCTAAAGGCTTCGAGTCCTTCAGGGGTGTCCACCAATGATCTAAGAAGCCCATGGTCGAGAAATGTTACTTGCGCAGAGAAGGAAGCAGAAAAGAAGCTAAGTTCAGGAAAATTACGGCTCAGAGTAGACGAAGAAGGGGTAACTTTTGGAATTCTGGCAAAGGCATCATTTTATAGTGCGCGCCCGCACGTTTCCCAAAGCGGCGGCACGCACGCGACCATCATTCCCAACGGTCGCATTCTGCCTCGCGCAGAGTGCGTGTGTCCCAGCTAATAAATGCGCAATTAATAAGGCACCGCTTCATTTTTGATGGTTGGCCTTATCCGGGTATTGGAACGGCAGCGTTTTGAAGATTCAGAGCTCCGCCTACTTCTGCTGTGCGGCTGAAGCAGCCAGAGCTAGGGGCAATTGTGGTAGGGCAAACCGAAATTTGTCGTGCACCAAGCAAAGCAGCCGCGCAACCCTGCTCCAGCGCGGATACAAGTGTCACGTCACCAGTTACCTACGTTGTGCGGATAGACATCCCCACAGTGCAGGGGCATTTTATCCAGTACGACGCGTGTCGGACCAGATCTGGTAAAGCCAGACACGTGTCCCAGCAAGCCCGCTGTGCGGATTAAGTCGGGTCCGTGCGACCGACATCCCCCTGCGCGGCACCCAGTAAAACTGTGCGGGAAGGATGGAAGACAAGGAGTCCACGCGTCAGCCAGCCAGAAGACGGTGCGGCAGCACGCGTGTCAGACTTCCCCTTCCCAAGAGAATCTCCAGTTCCCAAGAGCAGTGGAAAGATGTGCAGACGTGCGGTCTTGCCAGGAATGTGGCAGACCAACGCTCTGCCCAAAAAGAACAAGTAAAAGGTCCGAGGAGGACCTCGTTCCCAGTGAGAAGCTGAGAACCCGGAAGGCAGAGGTAGAGGTACATGCTATTTTTGCTCTCACCCTCTCGTGCTTTGAGTTGACAGTTCATCTTCGATCAGGACTAACTTAGTTATCGGAGAGCCTTCCGGCCGCTAGAGGCGAGGGGTCCTCTAACTGTTTTCTCTGAGCACAGGATCAGGTACAGCAGGAGTGGATTAGTATGAGGGACCAGACAAGCAGCAAAGTAACCGTTTACCGGCGAGGGCAGTATCAGCACTTTTTACCCCTGCATAGGATCGAATAAATGATTCATCAAAACTAACATCATCTCATCTCAGAAATAAGGACAAAATAAAAAGAACTCTCTGATGATTGAGATGAGAAGTCATAATCCTATCCTAATTACTGGTGAAAAACTATTAATTCGGAAGGACTCTAAGATTGAGGATGACTCTCATATAAAATCAAGACTCACATCATAGAAAATGTTGGATGCTAAGTAATTAATTTCTGGCTTATAGTTTTCATTGAATTTATTATTTTCTTAAAGTTTTTTCTTCATTAAGTTGATGACCAGACTAACTTAATTATGAGAAAGTCTTCCAGTTATAGTGGCGAGAGATCCTTTTTTTAGCACACAAACAGAAATTAATACACAGAGTACCAGATAATCTATTCACTCCAAAAAATCAGTCAAATCCAAAAATAGAATTATTAATGTTGGTAATCTAAATCTCAATTTTTACCCCGCACAGCCTTTCAGAAAGCTTATCGAAGATGGAAACGATAATAGTGATGTTTTTAGACCTTTTATAATCAAAAGGGTGTCAAAGGTCCAGCCCTCATCCTATGGTTACCCATTCTCTAGTGTAATCCTCAAGTCCCCAAAGAGATTTATTTAGTTAATTAAATAAAAATCTAATTTATGTAGGGTCATTGATTTTACTGAGCCCATTTTTTGGACTAGTTTTATTCTTAAGTGGATGATTATTTTTGTATTTCTTTGATAATAATTTAATAGCTATCTGCGTATGTTGATGTGGTGAAAGATTTTGAGTATTATTTTTATTAATTCCATGGTGAAATATTTTTTTAAATCATGGAAAATACATGGTATTGTTGTGTTACTCATTGTTAATTGTTCGTTTTAGACTGACCATATCATATAACTAACAAAACAGACCTCATTTTGATGTGAAGCTGCTGATATGTAGGATAAGATCTTAGGAATTTTCATTTATGAACAACTTTATTTTAGTAATAATTTCTATTAAGATTTTTTAATTTTGTGTCACTCGTTATTCCTTAATTTTTTATTGGAAAAAATAGACGGATTCATAATAGGTTTTAAGAAAAAAAAAGCAAGTACGTTCACGACCGAGGAAATAGATAATTTCATTATTAAATGTAGTTGAAAAATAACTATGCTCAGTAATCCAATGAGACCAAACAGAATAGATTTTAAGAAGCCCCTGCATAAACTTTCAAAAAAACGTCGCTGTACAGACGGACTTGACTACTGTTCAAACAGAATTTTTGAAAAGTTCAGATTTCAAACTGCTTGACCGATAGAATGGTTCTAAAATCAAGACGCCCCAAGCATAAGGCTATGTTGTTGCAAGCATAATAAACTCGGAAGACCGAGATGAAATCATCATAGAACGGGAGTGTAATGAAATGGGGCGTTCGTTTAACACAAAAATTGGAGATAGGAGCCACCTAAGCTTTGATTTGGTGAGAATAAAGGCCTACAATTAAGTTAACACATAGAGTGCCGTAGCTCTAAGTATTATGTGTGTCAAAAAGACTTGTCAACACATAATCAAAGAAGTTCCAATTCCAACTCAAACCCTAACCAAGAAATGGAGAGCACAACAATCATCCTAAGTCATGGATAAGAAGTCACTCTGTGGCTTCCCCTAAGACACTACTCACTCATATCAAACATACCAATCATTCTAACAAATAGAACTAAAAACATCAAACACGACAACATAAGTAAAATAGATTAATGTGTAGAGCTCGAGCTTACCTACAACTTACGTAAAAGAAGAAATTCTGTAGCACAATATTCACCAAGCTCCTCAAGAGAGGTTTAATGGAGGTAAGAGAGAATGGAGGTAGAAAGAGAAAAAAATATCCTTACAAATTAGGTTAACAAAATATAGTCCTTTCTCAAAAAACGTGTTTGGCCTTCTTATATGGCCAAACAAATATTACAAAACCGGATAAAAATGCCCCTAATCATATAGAAAAGCTTAAAGAAAAAACACAACTTTTCACTGAGGGTACCAGTCCCTAGAGGTATGGCGTACTGGCAGACCGGGAGATTCTGCTTCAAAAGGGACTGCTTTCTGGAGGTATGGGGTACCGGTACCCGCTGCAGTCTGAGATGCTTCTGGTGTAATATGGACCGATCCCCGTAGGTATGGGGGACTGGTACCTACTGGAAAAAATAGATCCCCTGCTTGCTGCTGGTTCGTGTTTACCCGACACCTTCCCAACGCTTTTTTGGACTTGCAAAAATGCACCCTACATGGATGGCTTGGCTTCATTGGTTTCGGGGAGATTCATAACAATGTACGAAACATCCGCTCGAGCTTCGAAGATATCCAAAACCCCTGCAAACTCCAAACTACAACAATACACGTGAAATCGATACAAATAACTAAGTATGTGTGTGAGCAATATAAAGGAGTGTAAATGAGCTCCGCTAACTACAAAATACAGGCTTATCACACCCCCCAACTTGAACATTGCTTGCCCCGTGCAATCAAAAAGAAATTATCTACTATATGTATAACTATACTCCCACCGGTTAGGCAAGACTTGAACAACCCCTTCGGAACACAAGCATACATGTGAGACAAACCATGATTTTTGATGAACAATCATACCACAAGTGCTTGACCGTTTTTATGATGTTTTCCAAACGTAGGAATGGGACTAGTCGCGCATTATAATACCCGGTAAGTACGGAATCGAATCCACGGAGAGCGGATTTGTTATTCTTGTTTCGAGTTAAGTTGTGTTGATTGGTTTAGCGGTAGGACGCTAGCCTTGCTTTTGAGATGGTTTTGTTTTCCTAAATTCAACTATGTTGATTAAAACTTGCTACTAAGGAGGGTTAAGTCAATGAATATTGATTCCCCTAGACTTAGGAAATTCACATTAACCTCAATTACTCGAACTAAGGCCAAGTCTAGGCCATCGTTCGGAAGATAAAACATTGAATATTTGAAAGGGATAGAAATTGGGCTTTGCAAGGGGATAACTTATTGAAAACATTTAATCAAACACTTGGCAGGCCATCGCTCTAAGCATCATGTGTGCCAAGGAACTTGTCTACACAAGATCAAAGAGGTTAACACCTACAAGCTTTGACCTAATTTAGAGCTATACCCCAAGCTCAACTTAATTCTATCCTTAAAAAATAGAGGTGTATGAAGTAACCTAAGTCATGGAGTAACCCTTATCCATGACTTTCCCTATCACTACTCATACATATATGACCTACAAGTCATTTGGTACAACACTAGAAATAAAGACATGAAAAGTTGTTAACACCTATCAACATAAATTACATAAAGAGAGAGAGGATGAGCTTACAAACATGGTTAATGAATGCCAAAAGTCTTGAATCCCAAAGCAAAGTGATTAATAAAGATAGAGAGATACAAGGGAGAAAGAGAGGTAGGGAGAAGGAGGAGCTCCTAATACTTAGAACAAAAGATATATCATAATATGAAGCTTAGGGCACCCAAAATCAGGGTTGCCCTATTTATATATCCATACAACAATCCCAAAAGTGGACAAAAGTGTCCCCAAACGTATATAAAACACTTAAGAAAATTTGCAGATTTTAGCCCAAGGGACCGGTCCTCGACAGTATGGGGGACTGGTACCCAGTGTAATTCTTCCCATTCCAAAAGCTTCTGCTCAAAATCCATCCAAGAGCTGAGGCAAGGGACCGGTACCCTCTGGAGTTTTCCACTTCCCAGAAGTTACTGCCCAAAAGCCATCCAAAATGTGAACCAAGGGACTGGTCCCCGACTGTACGGGGACCGGTACCCGCTGGAGTCTTCCACTTTCCAGAAGCTACTGCTCAAAATTGGATCAATTTTCCCTTAAAGGGACCGGTCCCCGATGGTACGGGGGACCGGTACCCGCTGCTGAGAATGTTGTTTTTTTATAGAAAGTGCTTGGTCATGGTTCCAACGTGCCCACAACTCGTTTGGATCATCCTTGGCATTTCACCGTGCCATGCAATGTCTGTGGTCGGCATCTTGAAGTTGACATGGATCACCATGGAGCTATCCTATCCATTTAAGCGCAATTTCCTGAAATTATTTACAAACTACCAAAAGCGTAAACTATGCATAATTTAGAGAGTATAGGTTGTCGAAGACCAAAAATGGGATGATGATTGGCCACTTAAGACTACAAAACTAGAGGCCAATCACCCCCCCCCAACTTGAACGTTGGATGTCCTCGTTCAACCGATAAACAAAAGAGAGAAATATCTATGTAAACTAATTACTGTAAATAAAAGACAAACAACTATCTATATGCATGATACTAACTCTCCCATGCACGTGTAGCAAGTTCATCAAAAATACCACAATTACGAACTAGGATACATGCACCGAAGTCTCATGAATAACAATAAATACTCATATTCGTGGTCAACTAGATACATATGATGTAATGAGTCTTGATTCCAACCTCACAGAGGTGTCCATGTATCGCTCAATGATCCCACAAAAATTTGTACACAACCCATGAATGGTGCGATAGAATATGCGAATTTTGCAAAAAAAACAAAATAAAAATGCAACAAGTAAGCACGCACCACTATCACAAAACAATCAAGACAAGATTACAATATGTTATCCATAACATAAAATGTACTTTGCCAAGTGTTTTTAAAGACAACAAAAGGTCATCAAGGACTTTAAACATATAATGACACATGGAAAGAAAGAAAAGGAACAACAAAATAGGTAGCGGGTAAAATTTGCTTGGTCTACTACCCAAGCCGCTACCAATCTTTCCCACTCC
>NMUG010006919.1:0-12334 GCA_002855965.1 Monotropa hypopitys
ATGTCATCAGTTTTCCCGCACTGCGGATCAAGTATGCACTGTGTAGCGTGACATCCTGACAGTGCGAAAGGGAAGTCATATAGTCAAACGCATGCAAGTGAATCTCTGATATAGTCAACCACATGCGAGTCAGTCACCCTCATTACAAATCAGGTCAGCCTAGTGCGGCTAGACATCATGGTAGTGCGGGACTAAGTTAACATGACAAGTATAACATGCGATATGTACAAATGTTAATCGACCCGAGGGTAGCAATTAACACATGTGTCCTGGCTATTCGCGTCTAAAGAGATAGAATCTCGTTTCTTAAGAGGACACAAAGTATTAGAAAACTTGGCGCATTAGAAAAGTATTCAAATTTTGCCAAAAAGAGAAATGTTCTGAGAGAATCTAGGAAGAGATACGATTTACCAAAGATAAGAATAAGAAGTCAAATCAGTTCCTGATTACTAACGAGAAGCTAGTCATCTAAAAGGCCTCTATTAAAACAACTAATCCACCACACAAAAAAATGTACATTTTAATTTGGCTTTTGAATTCCATTAGTACTTTTTAGAGTTTTCTCCTGATTAAGAATTGACTTAATTATCGGAAAACCTTCCGGTCAACAACGATGAGATGCTCTCTAACTATTATTTGTGAGCAAAAATACAGGAAGAAGCAAAACCAGATTAACAAAAGGATCCAAACCAGTCAATGCACTTTATTCACAGACTTAAACCACCACCACATATTTTTACCCCGTACAATAACCAAACAAGCTCTCTAGAGTACCATTCCTACTTAATATACCCACGAGTGTATCTCAGATGATAACAGAGCATGCTTAATTAGATTCAGCCTTGTTTAGGTTTGAAGCTCGAATCTTAGCAGTGACCAGAAATCACTTTTATGTACCTAAGTGTACCTCATGTACTTTTGGATGACGGCATGAGAGGTACATCATTTTTTTACTTTCCCTACTTAATAATTTAAAAAGCATGTACGGTTAATAATCCATTCCACTGGCACTATAAAAGGCCTATCGATTTCCGGCGGCCTCTCCGTTCCGAATCACTTTTATTTATCCAACGGAGACGACAGCGAGGCTGGCCAGGCGAGGTGTCGCCGGAGTGATATCCCTTTCTTTCTCAGATCGGCGAGTCTCTGTCTTTTCTTTCTCTGGAGGTGAATTCTTAGCTGTTTCAGTATCGTAATTGAGGGGGGAGGGAGAGACTAGTGGTTGATCCAGTAGTGATGGAGTTGGTGACAACTGACAATTCTGTTTTGTCGAGTTTGAATTTGATTATTCCAGATCCTGATAGTGATTTTTTTACTTGGTATCGTTTCTATAGAATGTAATCGTTGTATACCTACTTCTGTTTTTTGTTTTAAGGGAATCTTTTACGAACAACTTTACCATTTAGCAATTTAGTTCTTTCTGTTTATATAAGAGTGTGAAAACATTAATGAAGTAAAACCATCTCGAGTCCTTATTAGATTCATTTCCTAGGCTATGAAGCACAAACTTCAGTTAAAAAAGAAAATGAGGCACTAACTGGAAATTTAAGTGCAAGCTATATAATTGTTTCTAAATAGAAAAGATCCAAAATAAGCTTTAAAAAATTGATTCAAACTCATTTCTTTGTAGGTTTGAGTCAAGGAGTGAAGGGTTTTAAGATTTCCCACTTAAAATTCTGAGTTTGAGTTTGAATAAGGGATGAAGATGCTCTTAGAAAGTAAGTAGCTTTTCCTGATTTCCTCTTCTGCTTGTTATTACCCCGCTAATTATTAAACTTTTGTGCCATCCATGGTAACATATTCTCTATTTACTTTATCTTTATTGGTTACATTCGATTGACTTAAGTCACTTATGGTATAAAAAATGCACGTTTGATCCTTGATATCAAAGCACTGCTGAATTTGATCTCTTCGATTTTTAGTTTCCAAATTATTTTATTATTGTGGTTAGTAATGCAATTGTTTGTTTCTGGTTGAGCGTTTTTTGTGAATATACTTGTTTAAATGCTCAACAGAATGTCTTTGTTTTTCCTTTTTATTTTCGGTTGAAATACAGTGGAGGAAAGGATACTTCCATATTTGCGAAACTGCTTTTGAGTAGAAGACCAACAAACATTTTTCTTTCCCTTCCCTGAAACTTTGAGGCTGCATTTGGAACATAGATTTTTGTTGAGCGATTAATCAAGGAAAAGGAAAGCTTAAGGGAAAGGTAGCCTTTTTACTTAATTATCTTCTCATCTTTTCTTTGAGTTTAATTCATTTATTTCCATAAATATCAGAAATCGAAGCTCCAAATAGAGTTTATTTCATTCTGAGAAATTCGAGAACTGGAATTACTAGTATAATGAGGGATTGTTGAAATTGTATAACTTTCCTTTCTCTTTTCTTTTAGCTTGAAAGCAATTGTTTGATGGCCCATCTGAATGGGAGTTCTATGCAGGGGCGGAGCAGGTGGCATCTATAGTTTGGTGGCGAAGGGATCAGCAAAGAAATTATTTGGGGGCCAGATGAGCAAACCTGATGTTATTGCCACTGGAAGGAGGAGGTTTTTTCTCTTCTTCATGTTCTGGTTATAGTGCAGGACTGACCCTTCTTCTCTTGGGTGAGAGGAGTGAAGAAAAACCCATGAGAGTTTCTCCTTCGAATCAATACCAGTTGGTGGATCAAGAATCTGACCCTGACCTCCAGCTGGCGTCGAGGGAAAACCAGTTTGTGCACGGGTGCACCTCCTCTGTCTGCTTTGGCCGCACTGCTTCAGGACTCGAGAGCCCATCTCCTTTGAAAGTAGGCCCTGCACAGCAGCCTGGGCCTCTGATTTCTGATGAGGGTCATGATCATAGTCATGCCCCTGATCTTGGGGATGGTGATAGTAACAAAAGAAAGCTTGCTCTTAAGAGTAGCTTGAAGAAGCTTACAATTAAGGTTCCAATTTCTGGTGGGATTGTTAATGAACATGAAGCATTGTCTAAGGGAAGCCATAACCCTGGTCTTTTGGAGAGGAGGAAAGTGCAGTGGACAGATACTTCTGGTGGAAAGCTTGCCGAAATCCGGGAATTTGAGTTGAGGTACGGGATCTTCTGGAGGTTTAATGACAATTTTTTCGAGGTCATATGTTTGCTTAGTTTCTTTACCAGTGGTGCATGTGTATTTGGTACAATTTTCTGATTCTTGTATGCTTGTGCATTCTATCAAATGTTCTGTGTTGTAAAATATTGGGAGTACCAATATTTTTATGGATTTTTAGCCACAATTTTTGTGTGGTTTTAAACACCGATTAAGGTGGGTCTAAGTAAGTTTGTATACTTCTAAGTAAAGAGTTTAATTCATAATAAGAATGACCAAAATCCATTAATAATGAATGAGTAATTGTCATTCAAAGTGAGACATTTTCAATGGTGGGAGAGTATTTTAATACTCTTGTCCCACATTGGAAAATGAGTATAATTGAAGTGAGTATATTTATTGTGTTGTGTGACTAAGTGTCACAACAAAGCCTAAGAGGAAAGTAATATGAAGTGCATTTTGAATATTTTCCCACATGCGCACACGCGCGCGCCGCTGCCTGCCCGCCCGCCCGCCCACCTGCCCGGCCGTGCCCGAACCCGCGTCCACGGCCGGTTCCGGTTCCGTGCCTCGTGGGAATGTGGAAATGTGTCCCATGCCGTGGACCAATCTTTTTACATAAAATTCAATTGGGCCTATTAACTCGAACAGAACCGGTCCAGTCCAATTCGACTCGACCCGTACCATACCCATTGTATTCAATTCGAATTGAATTCAATTCAAAACAGTTTTTGTTTTAAAACAAATTGAATATGAATTCAATTGAGAATCTGTTACAAATTCTTTTAAAACAGTATTCAATTTGGATTCAATACAAATATGTTACGAAATTGAATCAATTCAATACAAAATTGAATGTATAAGGCTCCCCTATACATGTATAAATTGGCACTATGCCTATGGGAAAAAACACTCTCAATCCAGCCTTCGACATCTCCAAAATAGTGTTCTTCTCTTCCAATTCCAAGTCCATAAATTCTGTCCAATACACTCTCGAGAGAGTTCAAAACTCAGCAAGTTCACAGGTTCGGTAGTGCAGTGCTACATCGCCGGACGATTGATTTTATCCTGGGAGCCGACAGCCAACGACAACCTCTAGCACCTTCGGTGAGGCGACCTATTTTGGCTTAAGGGGACCGCGATCAACACGGGACTTCGGTTAACAAAATTTGTGTTCTTATTCCGGTTATTGTTTTTCCGGTACTTTCATTCTGTAATTGTTTTCAAGTTTATCGAAATTAGATTTTCTACTTATTTATTCCTACACTTTGATTTATTGTTATCAATTGTAGTTTGTCTTGAATATCTTCGCAAACATCCTTTTCATTTCTTTTTATTTAATGCATGCCTAAGAAAAGCTGAAATGGCATCTCAAATCCCTTCCAGCATAGAAAAACATGTCAGGTATATTTTACTTATTACGATGCGAACATACTGAAAGTTTGGAAACAAAGAAGACGTAAATAATCTGAGGTGTTAGGGCTTTCCATTTCTCATTCTACTATATATATAATATATATATATATGAACAAAGGTACATGTACAAGACTACCCCTAGGAACAATACAACTATCAAATAAGCCTCTAACTTAACACTCTCTCTCAAGTTGGTACAAAGATATCTATCAAGCCCAACTTTAACACATTGTGGTGAAAACTTTTATTACTAAGACCCTTAGTAAATACATCAGCTAACTAGTCTTTAGATCTCACACAAGGCATACAAATTAACCCATTGCTCAGCTTCTCTTTTATAAAGTGCCTGTCAATTTTGATGTGCTTCGTTCGATCATGTTGGGCAGTATTATGAGCAATGTTAATGACCGTCTTATTATCACAGTAGAGTTTAATAGAACCAGTATCAGAGAACCCCAAATCACGGAAGAAGGTTTGGAGCCAACGCTCGCAAACACCATGGGCCATTGCTCTGTATTCAGCCTCCGCAGTGGACCTAACAACCACTGATTGCCTTTTACTCCTCCATGTAATAAGATTTCCTTCAAGAAGGGTGCAATAACCAGAGGTAGATCTCCTGTCATCAATAGAACTGGCCCAGTCTGCATCGGTGAAAGCTTCCAATTTCAAGTGACCGTGATTAGAGAACAAGATCTCTTTACCTGGGACAAATTTGAGATACTTCAGGATATGATACACTGCACCAAGATGTCCAGTATGAGGCTCATGCATAAACTGGCTAACAACCCCACAACATAAGAGATATCTGGTCTGGTGTGAGATAAGTATATCAGATGACCCACGAGTCTCTGATATCTCTCTTTATCTGTATGCTCTCCCATATAGCTACCAAGATGATGATTGGCCTCAATGGGTGAGTCGATAGGCTCACACCCCAACATACCTATTTCTTCCAAGAGATCTAGAATTTACTTCCTTTGAGAGATACAAATCCCTTTATCGGATCATGCCACCTCCATTCCAACAAAGTACTTCATTGATCCCAAATTTTTAATCTCGAACTCTCGCGCTAGAAGTGCCTTAAGGCTAAGCATCTCATCCACATAATCACATGTCATAATTATGACATCCACATAAACAATAAGAATGACAATCTTACCATTACCTCTCTTGGTGAACATAGTATGATCAGCATGACTCTGTTTGTATCCTAATCTCAACATGGCTTTGAGAAATCTGTCAAACCATGCTCTAAGAGATTGCTTCAATCCGTAAAGAGCCTTTCTCAATCTTTATACTTTTCCTTATGCAGCAAAAGAGGAAAATCCTGGTGGTATGTCCATGTACAATTCCTCCTCTAAGTCACCGTGAAGAAATGCATTCTTCACATCAAACTGGTGAAGAGGCCAATCTAAAATAGCAGCACAAGAAAGCAATGTCCTAACAGAATTCATCTTGGTTATAGGAGCAAAGGTCTCCTCATAATTAATACCACAGGTTTGAGTAAAGCCCTTAACAACCAGCCTGGTATTATATCGCTTAACCATCTCATCTGCCTTGTGCTTTACAGTGAACACCCATTTACATCCTACTGGTTTCTTTCTATTTGGAAGAGTCACTAATTCTAGGTGCTATTCTTTTTCATGACTGTCATCTCCTCTACCATGACTTCTTTCTACTTATGTATTATGATAGCTTCTTTCCAACCTTGTGTGATAGATATAGAAGAAAGAGAAGACACAAATGCATGATACGAAGGAGATAAACAGGAATATGAAACAAACTGAGAGATAGGATGTTGGGTACATGTTCTAACTCTTTTTCTATGAGCAATAGGAACATCAAGATCATCAACAGTAGTAGGAAAAGGATCATTACCATATGAGTCAGTTGAGGAGTCAGAAACTGGAGTAGGTGATAGAGATTGGCAAAGTGGTACTGCACATATAGACTTGCTTTTTTTCTTTCGAGAAAAAGTCTTTAGATTCAGCCTATCCAGTCTTCCACCAACATCATGTTCTACTCTTTCTGCAGATAAAGGTTCCTGCTTGGAGTTTTCTTTCTCCCCCTTACTATGACAAGGTAAAAGGTAAGACCATGACTCTGGAGTATGAAACGTCAACAACTTTTCCTCCCTCATCTCTTCTTGTCTAACATTCTCCCCCTGAAGAGATGAAGTAGACAGAGGATAAAAGGATTCTATTTTTCCAAAAGTGACATCCATAGAGACATATGTCTTGCGAGAGTGCGTGTCATAGCATTTATAACCCTTATGAGTAAGAGAATAGCCAAGGAAAATACACTTACGGGCTTTGGGATCTAGCTTACCACTAGGGTGCTTAGGAGCATGGACAAAACACACAATCAAAGACCGTGGGTGTGAGAGACGAGACCTGAGAACAACCAGGGATAAACTTAATAGGAGTTTGGAACTGAAGTACACTGAAGGGCATGCGATTGATAAGAAAGACTGCAGTAAGAACAGTTTCACCCAAAAAATGTTTAGGAACATTTATGGTGAACAACAGAGAGTGGGCTACCTCAACAAGATAACGATTATTGCGTTCAGCGATGCCATTCTGTTGTGGAGTATCAAAACATGATGTTTGAAAAAGAATGCCAAAGTCATTAAGATATGCCCGGAAGGTCCCATCTATATACCTAGTCCCGTTATCACTGCATAGGATTTTAACATTAGCATCAAATTGAGTACGCACCATCTCATAAAAAGATTTAAACCACGAAAAACTTCATTTTTTGACCGAAGTAAATACACCCACGTAACCCGGGATTAACAATCAATAAAGGTAATAAACCAACGATAGCCTGAAAGAGAAGTGACCAGGAAAGGACCCCAAACATCAGAATGTATAATCATAAAAGGAGATTCACTTCGTTGATTAACAGGAGCATAAAAAGAGCGTTTGTGTTTTGCAAGTTCACACGCTTCACAAAAAACTGACTTCTAGTACAATGCTTAACTAAACTAGAAAACAGTTTTCCTAAAATTCCAAAAAAATGCATGACCTAATCTACGGTGCCACTGATGCAATAAAGAAAGAGATGAGCCCACATCTGCTCAAGAGCATGGCCACATGACATAGATGGAACGATTGGAGTAGGTGCATGCTCCAAAAAATATAATCCACCATAAGCTTTACCACTCCCAATCATTCTCCCCGTATCCAGTTCCTGAAAGACATAATGAGTGGGAAAAAAGTCACAGAGCAGTTTAAAGAATGAGTAAGACTGCTAACTGAGAGAAGGTTAGTGGAGAATTGTGGAACATGGAGAACTGAAGATAGTGATATGGTTGGAGAATAATGGATGGAACCTTTCCCAGAAATAGAATATAGGGATCCATCTGTTACTCTGACTTTATCCTTACCAGAACATAGAGAGTATAAGTCAAAAAAGGATGAACAACCTGTCATATGATCGGTAACACCAGAATCTATTATCCAAGGAAGTGAAGATGAAACAGTGGACGTACTAGCATGAATACCTTTGTGGGCAAGGTGAGAGGAAGTAGAAGCTGTAGTAGATGGAGTGTCAAGCTTGGTCATAAGGCACCTGAGAGTTTGTAACACCCTGGAGAAAGAGCACTACCAAAAGAGCTATCGGAAGCTGAAGCATATGACCGACCTCTACTAGGATCAGGCAAGGTCTCAACTGTGGACTCCGAAACATGTGCGTGAGAACCTCGACCACCTCCACGACTACCACTTTGGCCACCACCTCGACCTCGAGAGGGACGCTTATGGAGCTTCCAGCAGAACTCCCGGGTATGCCGAGTCTTGTGACAATAGTCACACTGAAGCAAATCACGGTCAATAGAACTACTCTTATCCCCAACCTAATTCTGAGTAGCCTTACTATCCCGTGGAGTAGGAATGACAGCCAAAGTCGAGCATTCTGGAATGGAAACATGTATCATAGCATTCTGTCTACTTTCTTCTTGCTGAATACAAGCATAAGCCTCTGCTAAAGTGGGAAAAGGAACACATCCCAATAATTGTGCTCGAATCAGATCATACTCCATATTAAGGCCAACAAGGAAATCATAGATACGTTCTTCTTCAACCATTTGTTTAAAGGCAGTTGCATCAGCAGTACAAATGAGGTGAAAGCTTTGGTAGTAATCAAGTTTCTGCCACACTCCCTTCAATTCTACATAATACTCAGCTAAGGACCGTTGGTTTTGGTCCAACCCCAGGAGTCACTTCCTCAACTCTAAAAACCTGAGCACAATTACCCTTATGAGAATATGTTTGTGCTATAGAAGTCCAAACCTTATGCGGAGTGTCGAGAAACAAATAGGTTTGGCTGAGGGTGGGTATCATAGAGTTGCATAATCAAGTCATGACTTGAGCATTCTGAGAAGTCCATATTCCAAAGTCTGGACTAGTAGCCGTCAGTTGTGGAACATGGCATGTGATAAATTTCGACAAGCCTTGGACAGTGATGGCCAAAGTGAAACTACGAGACCAAAGCAATTAATTGGAACCATCCAACCTAATAAGGCAAATATTCAATGTAGAGTTATTAGGAGTCCCCAAACGACTCAACTCATCCTTTTCACTACCAGAATTATATTTGGGAGCCTCTGTCATAGTTCAAATGAGAAAGAAACACCAGACTACCAAAAGAAATTACCTCAAGGACGTCCGAGATACCCTAAAGAAGCAAGTCCAGTCGATTTGAGAAGGGTCCAGGCAGTTTTGCGCCCATTTTGAGATGAACCAAGTGAAAAACAGATGCAGACAGTGCCGAAAATGACAACCCATTGGCTATCGAGCACAGGGAAGAGAAACCCAGTGGCTATCGAGCACAAGAAAGAGAAACCTAGCCAATTTCGACTACACACAATCAATTTCGAGCACACCATGTCAATTTTGAGACCATTTCAAGCATAAAAAGGGTCTACCGTGACGTAAAAACTCACCAGAGGTCATACAGGAGTCATCGGAGGACGGCGAAGGCCAGACGGTGGTCGTCGGAGGACGACTAAGGTCGTACATTGATCGACGAGGCAGACCCAGTGAGTTCGTACGTGAACTGTCGAACCTCCGCTCCGATGAACAATAGAACCCATCGTACGTGGTCGACGAAGCCAACCCAGTTGAACTCTCGACAATTAAAGGAGGGAAGATGTAACGGCTCTGGAATTTTAAACCATTTTTTTTCGAAGGATGATATTAGAGCAATTTAAAATAAACTACTAAAAGAAATAATAACCAATCCCAATACCATCCACATGCATAATGTCAATCACAGACAGGCATATGGAAATAAAGTCTAACTATTACAACCGGGCACCATTAACTTTAAAATAAAAGTGCGGAAATAAAAGAGAGTACAATATAATGTGAATGCCTTCAAAGTCTTCTAGCAATCTTGGAAATCCACTCCAAGCTACTCCAATGATCCTTTCCCTAAAAGTAGAGAGTTAGGCATATGCCTAGTAGAGAAACCTAAACAAGAGATATATGTAGATGCCATGTGTGCGAAACAAAGTATAGAAATAAACATATGATGCATGCATAGAGGACCCGAAAGGTTTTGAAAGAGTTATCAAGTTAAAAGTTTTTTCCATTTCTTTCAAGTTCCAAGACTAAGTATTTCCCAAAGGACTAAGTGTTTCCAAAACGTTTTCCCAAAGGTCTAAGTGTCCATGTCAAGTCCATTACCCCATCAAAATAAGGGTTTTCCAAAATCATTTCCATCTTTCCTTATCAAAATAAGGCTCACCACAACTAATGATTTATTTAGAGTTTAGGCTAATTCCGCGCTAGTTGCTCGTCAACTTACTAACCATGATATTCTTCGTATTATCCGACTCGACGGGAGGGTCCAATCAAACCCCCATTGTGCAATGTCGTGAACGTATAACGTCCAGAGATCAAAATCTCGGGGATCAAAATCCCATATAAGATAGCCAACTCAAAGGATCAATATCTAATATTGTTAGATTATAGGGGTTCATTTACTTTGTATTTGTATTAAGGGTAGTTTAGTCTTTTTCCTCTTTATCCTTGTATACTTGAGTTTGTATACGTGTTGTGAATAACATAGAGAAAAAGATTTTCCCCGAAGCTCTCTTTAACATGGTATCAGAGCATACCAAGTAAACCCTAGCCGCCGCTGCAATTTTTTCCGACAGCCGTTGTTTTTCCCTGTGGGTCTTCCGTCGCCTCCTTTTTTGTTCTTAGTCGGTGGCCTTTTCTTCGACAGCCGTTGTTCACGACATCCCTGGTTGTATCTCTCTCAACTTGGGGCTCTCTCTCTCTTGCGTCTGGTCGAGCGAGATTTTGCCAGCCAGCTTTCGGTCCTCTGTTGACCATCACCGGCCATCGCCGCTCCCATCCTGTAGTCGCCAACGTCGGCGATCTCTCTCCACTGATCGCCACCTCCTCAGCCGCCGCCTCAATCGCGACCTGCACCATTTCTTCTCCGGTTGCCTCCTGCACCCAGCGCGCGTTTGCCGCCTTCTCTGCCGCTGTTGCGGTTCTGCTTTGGCCTTACTCGCCGGTCCTTGTCCGGCGTTTGTCGCCACCTTCAGCCACTCCAGCAGCCTCCGTCGCCGGTCTCGTTTGCTGCAGCCGACCTCCAGCCTCTGCCTCTGGTCGCCACTCCGCCTATCGTCATCACCTATCTCTAGTGACCCTTGGGCTGCTCCGACTGATCGTGCTCCTGCGACTTCCATTGACTGTTTTCGGCTTCTGGGCTATTGGCTATTTTGTGGGAAGTTTTTGGTGATCCGGTTGCAGATTATTTGGTTTGTTGAATCTTGTTTGGGCTATTTGCGGTATTGGAGTTTTCTGATTTAAGTTTTTTGCATTGTGTATGCATATTGAGTCAGCCTAGTCCGTTGGTGTTAGTTGATATCCTTCACAGGACTCACAACCGTTGTATGGCTATATCAGAGAAACCAACAAACCCACCTATTCTTGCATTGCATTTGTGGTGTTTGTGGTGTGACTGATTATTATTATTTGATTGAGGATTGCGGCTTGGTTTATTGGGTTCTTGGATTCTGGGTTTTATCGTTCGGATTGTTCTGCTTTGGCCTTGTTATTGTCGATTGGGTGATTCGTGGTTGGTATGGAATCTTCAAGGACAGATACTTCTGGTCCTCTTTCTCAGGGGGAGTTGCAAACTCTCAGGTGCCTCGTGGCCAAGCTTAGTATTTCCTCTCCCACATTTTCCGCTTCAGCTACCTTACCCTTCTCGAATTTTTTTGCCAACTCCGATATACAAGCTAATGTTTCTACAACTTCCTCTCTTCCTTGGATAATCGATTCGGGTGCAACTGATCACATGACAGGCTCTGTTCTAAAAATCCCCCTAGTCGGCCGATTAATCCCCGATTAATCGCTAGTCGGACCCTCCCCGCCCAGCTTTTGGGACTGGGCGCCCACTGCCTGGTCGTTGCCGTCGCCGGAAGAAGTCGACCGACTAATCGGGTTGGTCGCGATTAGTCAGCGTTGCAGGGATTAATCAGGATTACTCGATTACTCGGGGCGTACCGATTAATCGGCAATTGCAGCGATTGGGGATTTTGGTCGGGGGAAAATTAAGGATTTTTAGTCGCAGGGTAGGGGGGATTAGGGGTTCTTTAGTCATTTTTTAGTCGGAGGAATTAGAAGTTCTTTAGTCATCAATTGTGTATATACTGTGTGTGTAGTTTAATATGTAATACGTATATGTATATTTTAGTAGTCATTATTCTTTGGAGCAACAGATTGGGATTTCTTGGTTAACTGTGTACAGTGTGTGTACAATGTATTAAGTTAACTGTGTAAAATGTATGAATAATGCTAACTGTGTACAGTGTATTTACTATCACATTGTT
>NMUG010006920.1:0-12334 GCA_002855965.1 Monotropa hypopitys
TATTCCACCTCATTGTTGGAGGCCAAATATTTAATAGTCAGGGCATTTTCATGGATGACTCCTCCAGGGGAGGCTAGTACGATTCCTGCACTGGAGCCCTAATTGTTGGACGCGCCGTCCACATGCAATCTCCAAGTGTCCCCAGGAAAGAGCTGCCATTGTTCCACCGGACGTTGGGCACAAGTACCGGACCATCGTGGAGGCGGAGCAGTGGACGAGGAGGCGACTTGTAGATCCATGGTAATGGCCGGAGACTGTGCCGGAGCTTCTAGGGGGATAACCCCCAGAGAGAACTCTGTGACGAAGTCAGCCAATACTTGGGCTTTGATGGCTGTCCTAGGCTAATACTTGATATCAAAGTTGGCTAGTTCGACCATCCATTTTGAGATCCGGTTGGAGAGATCGGTCTTCCGGAGGACTGCCTTTAGGGGATGCTCCGTCAAAATAGTTATGGTGTGCTGTTGGAAGTAGGGAAGCAATTTTCTGGAAGCAGAAACCAAAGCAAGAGCAAGTTTTTCAAGGGGCAAGTACCTGGTTTCCGCAGAAAGAAGAGTCTTGTTGGTGTAGTAGACCGGCTGGTGGTCCGTTGCTTCTGCTCAGCAGAGAACTGAGCTGACGGCATGTTGGGAGACAGCTAGATAGAGGATGAGAGGCTCCATATCCTTCAGTGTGACCAATATCGGAGGACTGAAGATGTATTTTGTGAGCTGTTGGAGAGCCTGATCACACTCTTCTGTCCACTTATAACTGCGTCGGCTGGTCTTGATGGTTTGGAAAAAGGGTCGTCAAAGGTTAGAGGACCGATTGATAAATCTGTTGAAAGCCGCTACCATGCCGGTCAATCTCTGGACTTCTTTAATGGTAGACGGAGGTCTGAGGCTCGTTACTGCAGTGACCTGGGAGGGGTCCGCTTCTATTCCCCGGCTGGTGACAAGATAGCCAAGGAACTTGCCGGAGCCCACACCGAAGGCACACTTTTTGGCATTAAGACGGAGCCCATGCTTCTTCAGGATCTCGAAGAACTCCGTCAAGTGCTGGATGTGGTCGGTTGTATACTTGATATTTACAACCATGTCATCATTGTAAGCCTCCATTGTGTCCCTGATCTGCCGGGAGAACATCCGAGAGACCATCTGTTGGTAGGTTGCTCCGGCATTTTTCAGGCCAAAGGGCATGACCTTGTAGCAGTATACCCCCTTGGGGGTGACGAAGGCTGTCTTTTCCATATCTTCTTTGGCCATTGAAATCTGATGATAGCCCCTGTAGGCATCCATGAAACTGAGCCTTTGGTGTCCGGCTGTGGCGTTGACCAGCTGATCGATCTGGTCCAGAGGGAAGCAGTCCTTCGGGCAGGCATCGTTGAGATTGGTGTAGTCGACACACACTCGCCATTTGCCAGACTTCTTCTTGATGACCACTGTGTTTTCCAGCCAGGTAGGATACTGGACTTCTTGGATGACACCTGCTTCCAACAGCCTGTCCACCTCCTCAATGACTGCCTGAGTATGTGCCGGAGAGGAGCGTCGGGGTCTTTGGACGACAGGGTGTCAAGAGAGATTTACGTTCAACTGATGACAGATGAACGACGGGTCCACTCCGGGCATCTCGTATGGAGTCCAGGCGAAGACCTCGATGTTGGCTTTTAGAAACTTTATATATCTTTCTTGGTCCATAGGAGAAAGTGAGAACCCGATAAGGAATGCCCGACTGCCGTCCTCATTTATCGGTACCATGATGAGCTCTTCAACTACTTTGTCGGCTGCCGGCGCGCCAACATCTTCGAGAACCGGGGTGTCCGGGAATTCTACCCATTGAACTTCTTTCATCTGCTTATTTTCTCGGACAGCCGAGATGTAGCACTGTTTTGATGCTGCTTGGTCGCCATGAATATCCTCCTGTCGACCGGAGGCTCCAATAAACCGGACGACTTGGTGGTAGGTTGAGACGATCGCCTGCATGGAGTGGATCAAGGTCCGTCCAAGGATGGCATTGTACGGACTAGGGATGTTAACAACGATGAATTCCATGTCGATTGTTTTGGATCCTGCCCGGACCGGGAGAGTGATCTTGCCGAGGGGCCAAACTAGGGTCCCATTAAATCTGACCAAGGGGACGTCGGCTGGCTACAAAGCATCAGAGGAAAGCTTAAGTGCTTGAAACATGGAAAAATACATTACCTCTGCAGAGCTTCCTTGGTCGATGAGGATGCACCGGACGTTGGCTGGTCCGACTCGTAAAGTGACGACCAGGGCATCATTGTGAGGAAGCTGGACTCAGTCAAGATCCTTCTCTGTGAAGGTTATAGCCCATCCTGAACGGTTTGATAGCTGCTTCCGTTTGAAACCAGAACCAACCATGAGCACTTGCTTTGGGGTGGAGGCCTGGTCGATTTCTGCTCTGAGACGGGCAACAGCCTCCTTGTTGAATGGCCCATGGATGACATTGACTGTCGGGACACTCTCCTCTAGCTGAGTGGGATGTCCGGACCTCTGGGCGAGCTCCAGTGTCTTCTGCTAATCAACCCATTGGGCTAGATGACCTTGTTGCGCCAGGAGCTCCAAGTACGACTTGAAAGGTTTGCACTCGGTCGTGAAATGTCTTTGCTTCCTATGATAGCTGTAATGGATCCGCTTGTATTTCATTTTGCCGGCCGTTCCAAGCTTGTGGTCTGGCCAAGCGAAGAAAGGCTGATTCTCAATATGTTTCAGCACGACGTAGATGGGTTCGGTAAAGATTGTCATTTCCGCAGTGAACTCGTGGAGCTTGGGGGGCCTTCAGACCACCTTTCCTTCTTGATTTGACAACATTTACCTGCCTCCGGTTTCCCGCTGGCTGTGGGACCGAAGACTACTGTTCCGGACGCTGAGTGGCACGTTCGGCAAGATGATCTTCCAATTGACAGAATTTTTCCACCCGAAGCATGAGGTCATCCATGTCCTCCGATGGGTGTAGTGTGAGGTCGGCCAAAATTCGGCTGTTGCTATCCAGACTATTTTTTAAGGAAAAGGCGGCCACTGTCTGATCACAACCCTGGATGTCGTTAAAGAGATCCCAGTACCTCTCGGAGTATTGAAAGAGACTTTCTTCCGGACGCTTCTTAAGACTGATGAGAGCGTCAATCTGCTTGGTTTGCCGACTGCTAGTTACGAACCTAGCCATGAAGGCTCGATCAAGGTCCCGGTAGCATGAAGCTACGTGGAGGGAGCTTGTTGAACGAGAGTGAGCCCAGAGTGTCTAGGCTGGTGGGAAACACCTTGCACATGACCGAGTCGTCAGTAGTGTAAAGAGAGATGGTCTGGCGGTAGTGAATGAGACAAGTGTAGGCGTCCGTCTTGGGGTCATATCTTGTGAACTTGGGCAGGT
This sequence comes from Monotropa hypopitys, assembly GCA_002855965.1. Lineage (NCBI taxonomy): Eukaryota > Viridiplantae > Streptophyta > Magnoliopsida > Ericales > Ericaceae > Monotropa > Monotropa hypopitys. The sequence goes on from NMUG010006920.1 coordinate 3,364, forward strand.
TAAAGCATGCCGGGAGAGTCGCCAGCTCAATCTCCGGAATGAAAGGAGATAAACTGAGTTGCCGGAGCCTGGCATCAACGGACACCTTCTGTTGTATGACCCTCTTTTTCGGGCTAACTGCCATCTGTCTTCGACGGTTGAGATGGTCCCTGAGATCTACGATAGGTGGTGGGGAATCATGATTTCTAGGGTACCTTCTCTTATGGCTAGAGAAGTCACCTGCTCCGTGATACCGGCCGGAGCACTGATCGTTTCTTCGCCGGCGGTGCCTGTGGCTTGCTTCAGAAGTTTCCATGGATAGAGTATCCGGCGAAGCGACCCTGACGGGGGCCAAGTCTTCTTCATCCAGACAATGAGTCTCGCGAGATCTTCCAGAGCGAGAGCTAGAGACAGTACTGTTGCAGGGTCGGTATCTGGGGGACCGAGCGTGATGGCCTTCCTACTGGCGCTTCCAGATGGGAGATCGGTGGATTGTTCTTCCCCTATCCTTGTGTCCGTGATCATTCAGCCCTCCAGGGCACTCCAGGTCCGACCTCCTGATAGTGCGGTCTGAGTCATCCTGTACAGCTTCGGACGGGATGGGTGGACAAAGGGTTGGACCTCCGGCGAGCCTTGCTAACTGATCCTTAAGGAAGGCTATCTCAAGATCCTTCTGACAGAGCTGCTCGTCGGGCTGCTGGGAGGTGGATCCCAGTAGGGTTAGGGGAGGGTCTCTGGTGGCAAGGATGGGAGGAGAGGGAGCAATAGGTAGTCGGCAATGGTGACGGTCACGGGAGTCGTCGACGACCATTGAAGGAGAAGGAGATGCTTAACAAAGGAGTAGACTGTCGGTCACCTGAGTATGGGAATGTGTATCCCTAGCAGAATCGCCAATTGTAGTGACTGAAAGTCCGGAGGATGCTTCGAGTCCTTCGGGTGCTGGCCGGACGTCTGGATCCGAGTGCTCCGGATAGAAGAGTGGTCGCCTATAAGAGAAAAGGGATCACCTACTTGGCTCCTGCAACACAAAGGTCAGTACCCACCGGTCGGCACTGACCGAGAGGGGCCTCCGATGGCAAAGTCAGCGACGGTAAGAGAAAGGAAACTCTAAGCTGAAAGGAGCGGTCAGAGAGATACCAGATAGTCTGTCCTATGAATAGTGTTTTGATGGAGTATATATAGGCATCCTGACTTGGCGCCAAATATGCAAACATGTGATACACACGGGTGAGAGACTGGGTGCTGACGTCAGCCCTATAGTGTCTCTGGGCCGCTGAACCGACTCGGGCCACGTCAGCAGTAGTACGGCCGACCCGAGTGCCACCTACCAGATGTCATTGTTCCCTGCTGCTGCCGATGGTGGACCCTTCCGGCATAGGACCGTCCGTCGGTAGAAGTTGTTCCATCTCCTAGTGGGGAGTGGAGACGCTGGGCTTTCTTGATGTCCGGATGGGTATGCCGGAGGTTGAAGGAAACCGCGTGGCCGGTCCGGCTTGGCTCATTCGGGTGTCCGATGAGACTGCTTAAGTACCTAAAGAACACTTGATGAACCGCCAGTTCTATCCTCCAGCTGCAGTGTGTGTCCGGAGGTCCGTGAGACCGACGGCCCTGAATTACTTCGTCATGTATGAAATGGATCCGGATAGTTGAGTAGATCCAGATGATGGGGTCCGACCCAATAGAAATTCGATCCGGCTACCACACTCACGCATATCCAAACGATGGCTTGGCACTCAAGGTGTTTTTACCAAAATAGGGTTTCACCTATGATGATATAAACAAGGGAGTAACTGATAGATGGTACAGAGCTAAGAGCTCGGCACCACAGATCAGAGCTCAGGTCAACTCTGAGACCTTATTTGACTGTCCTCTCTACTGAGACCTCAGTCCAGAGCAAGGCTTGGCTTGAGGGTCTCATTAGCCAGGATGATTGTAACGAGTGAGAGAGTATTAATCTTAGGGGCTTAACAAGTCCTTTCCCCGCCTATTTACTATTTTAGACAGGGATCCTATGGGATCTACCAGAATTGCATGATGTCCGCGTATAATTGTGGGAGCGTGCCAAACAGTTAAGGAAAGGTTACCGAAGCCTTTGGGAATTTTCCATAAATATAGGAGGAATATATATTTACCAGAGGATGCCATAAGAGGAGGTTACCATTTTCAATATAGAACTTTTCTTTGAGTTTGATTTCCTTCCATTGATAAAAACTAACTTCGGCATCAGAGGATTCTTGGGTCGGCACCACACCGGTGTCAATTTTGTTTGTAGGACTAGAAGACCAGAGGAACTGAAGCCAGATTTCACATCATCAATACTATATATGAAGAGCAGTTTTGGATCAAATTGATAATAACGTTAGTCACCTTGATAATTAAAAGGTCGAGAAAATAGGGTGACATGTAGATAAACATAGGAATAGTGCTTGAGTTTGTGCTCATGCAGAAAGGATAAGTCTACACATACCCACTTTTTCACACCCACATCCACTCGGTTGGGGCTCATATGTTCTAATTAAAATTTTTGATTTGACAATTAAATTTGAAATATTATATTTAGATGCTCTGTAAAAAAATCAACTCAATATGATGATATAGAAAATTTTCCCAATCGTTTGCATTTTCATATACTGTTTCAGTCTGGAAGTGTAAATGAAAACTCAAACAATTGAAGAAAAATTTCAAATTATTCGATTGATCTGGTTTTTTGTAATGTATCAAAAAATAATATTTTAAATTTAATTATGAAATCAAAATTTTTATTTGAGGCCCACATGAGCTCCAACTGAATAAGTGTGTAACTTGGATCCGGGGACCCTGCAGAGCGGGACATCTCTACTGGGTTGCAGAGCCCCCGCGTGGGCCCAGTGGGTCGCGAACAAAATTTTTTTTTCGGGGTTTTATTTAAAATATTATTTTATGCTATACTGTAAAAAATCAGCTCAATCGAATAATGTATAAAATTTCTTTAATTGTTTGAATTTTTATTCACAGTTTTAAACAGTTTTACATGATGAAAGTTCAAACGATTAAGAAAATTTTATACATTATCCGATTGAGCTGATTTTTTTACAGTATAACATAAAATAATATTTTAAACAAAAATCCGAAAGAAAAAATTTTGTTCGCGACCTACGTGGGCCCCACACGGGGGCTCTGCCACCCTGCAGAGCTGCCCCGCTCTTCAGACTCCCCGTTTCCGTGTAACTTGGGTGTGAAAAAGTGGGTACGTGTAGCACCATTGAGTCAGAAATTTAGGCAGAAAATACACAATTACTATAATAGAAAGCGTGAACACTAGATTAAACAAATACAAAAAATAAACAATAAGAAAGAATATCAAAAGATACATAATCCGGATCTTCTATATGTCTACCGATAATATATTATTTGAGTCAGCCTTGCTACACACACTAAATGTACATGTCCTCATAACACTTTCCACATGGGCATTGCACAGAAAATTTAATATTGGGATTTTGTTTAAAATATTATTTCATGCAATTCTATAAAAAATTAGTTTAATCGGATAATTTTCTAAAATTTCTTTAATCGTTTGAATCTTTATTCACAATTTAAACAGTTTTACCGGATGAACATGGATAAATCTTACCCCTGCAAGGATACTACTGTAGCTATTGACTTTTGGACTTTGACTTCTTCAGTAATTCCTTTCTATTCTGTTCCTGCTTGATCTTCTGCTCTGTCTACCCTTCGTGCGCTTCTGCAACCACAAACTAGTTAGAAGATCGCTCTGCCAAGTGGCTTGGAATGCCCTCTGATGATTAAGTTAGTCCTGGTAGGATAAAACTTAATCCTAAATTGATGGAAAATAATACGGAAGGCGAGAGAGAATTTTGGCAGAGTTTCGTTACCAGAAATGCCAGTCCCCTCTGAAGGGAGTAACCTTCCTCTTTTCTACCTCTCTCTGTCATTAATGTGTTGTTTCAACGTCTTGACTTCTCATCAAGAATGGAGAATGAATCTAGACAGAAAACTTCTCATCTTCTATCTAATTAATCCATCAGACTAATCATCTCCTGCCTTTTGGCTTCTTCTGACACTTCTACTAGACTTGCTCGGTCTAATAACAGTTGGAACGTGCATTGGCTAACTCCTTACTTGTTTACCAATGCATGTACGTTTTGCCCATGTTATTGCTGAGCTGAACATGTTCCCGCACTGCGAATGCTTGCCGCATTGCGGATGCTTGTCGTACTGGGCCTTATCTCAAGTCGAGGTGCCACACTTATACTTGCATAACTAGTTCTTGCTGTGATCCCAGTCGTGGTCCCCTAACGCCTATGCCGCACTACCAGGATGTCTATTCCACTGGGCCTGACCTAATGCCAAGTGCAACATAGCTATTGAGATCACAATGGGCTTTATCACATAAGACCTGGTCCAAGCCATGTTCATATAATACTCGCCCAGCTAATCCTCCCTAATCCAGTCCATATGTACCTAAATAGAGCTCCCACGCTAACTGGATGTTTAGCTGTGGTAGACCAAAACTTATCCTTAGCATGGACTCTCTATAGACCTACTGTTGTCTAAATCTGGGGGATCCGGACTATATTTTCGAGCTTCCCATATTGAGTGCATGAACATATCTGATAATGTTACCGTACTGAATTGTCGATGCAGGAAGCCTAAATCTACGTGCCACATGGCTGATCCAGATCTATCCTACCACAATTTCCCCAGCTTTGACTGCTTTAGCCGCACTGCAGGAGTAGGCAAATATTCTCGGACTACCAGAAATAACGTCATTGCAGATAATCCATAATCCGTAACCGCCAATCACCAATAACCGACAGTAATCATTACCTTATTAAATGTGGTGGGACCTAACTATTATGGTTTGTACTGATTGCATACAAATCGAGGCACAATTCTCGAACCATTAAAAACCTTTAAGGCCAAATCAAAACCCTCACTCTCAAACATTCCCCCCAAAACTGCTCTTCCTTCCAATACCAACTTCACACCTCAGGCCCAACTTCTTCAAATTTCTTTACCTTCAAGTGTCAGTAAGTAACCTCACACCAATTCTTTTTACTCTTTTGTTCCACACTTAAAGCCCTTCTTTAGATCATGGGAATTTTCAGGGCTAGGGTAAACGATTATCAGAAAATGGAATAGTTCCGGGAATACTTCAACATTCTAGAGGATGTTTCTGTCAAACTCACTTTCCGAACGTATAAGTCCGAGGAGGCAGACGACAATACCCTGGTTATCCCAATCATTGACATTTTTGAGACGAGAATCCGATTTCCCCTAGAGCCTCTCTTTCGCGAGTTTTGCAGTTATACATGCTTGATCCCCACTTAGATGTCCACCAACATGGTGTGCATCGTGATGGGGGTTGCAGCCCTAAACTGCATAACTGGCTCAAAAATGACTATACATGAAATTTTATATCACTACACCATTAATAGTACCAAACAAGGGGTTTGGTATTTTAAGTGTAAGGCTGAAAGGGGGAAATTGGTCTTAAATACCCTGGATACCAACAAAGGCAACGACGATGATCTTTTCATTGTTACTAAAAATTGGGAGTATGCCACTGATGAAGCTCAGGACTGCTCCCTTCCTTGCCACGACGGACCCCCTTGTAAGTTCCCTTCCTTTCCAATCTTTTACTTCATTTCTTTGCTCCTCAAAACTTCTTACAATCTTCTTACTAATTACGACTTGTGACATTCTGCAGCTGATCCAGATCTATCCTACACAGACACTCGTAGACACACTTTGGACAGATCAATCTCTAACCTTCTCGACTACACCCCCACTACTGAGGCTATAGAGTGGTAAGACAACCTGCCTTAGTGATCAACCCTGACCTTGAAGTCCAATGACCAGTCCGACCTGTCAGAACCCTAACCAAGGTAACCGTCTCCAAAGCTGATAAGGGTAAATCCATTGCCAGTATTGTAGATATTGGCACTTCCAGCCACATTGCCCCTGACCAAAGACCTATCCCTGAAAATTTGAAAGACGAGATGAGTCACTTTAACTTGGACATAATCTTCCAAAAGGTGGCTGGCGACAGAATTCTCTCTCCTCTAGGTCACTGAGCTGCCACTACCTCTTCCTCAGATGTATTGCAAACTGCTGTGCTGGCAGCTGCTGTTGCCACCGGCACCAGCATCCCTCCAACCACAACCGCAAAGCCAATCGCCAAACTGCCCATCTCCATACCCAAATCCACCCAGATCACCGCACCACTTCCTTCTACCACTGAACCAATATATGCACTCCCTCTGGTGGCTGTAATTCCTCTTGACACAGAGACCCCCACTCATTCTGAAGCAGAAGTAGATCTTCTGTGTCCCAAAAGAAGGAGGATCTCCCCGCACTGAACAAAGGCATGAAAATCCTTGTCCAGAACACTGATTAGGTAGACGAGCTGCTAACAGCCCGCCCTGGCCCGAGCTATCTTTCTGTCAAAGGACATGGAACTATAGGATAGACGAGACAATGTAGACCTCTACGCCTCTGTCTGTGCAAGCTCCTTCAAGGTACTTTCCAACTTGAACTCTCTTAACTTCAACAAGTTTACTTACTATTTTTTCTTCTTCTTACAGGTTGTGCAACGTGCCACCGTGCTAAATAGAAGACTCAGCAAGTTGTATATTCAGTACGAACATGAACAAACAGTGAACAGCAACCGTGCAACGCAAATCGAAAAGAAAGATGAAAAGATTGTGATGCTGACAGAAACGACTACTCAGCTGGCTGGTGATCTGATGACGGAGGCAGTCAAAGTGAAGAAAGTCGAGCTGAAGGCGAACCACCAGTTCACCAGGCAGCAAGAGATTCTTGAGAAAACTAAGGCTGACGTAAGGGATGAGATAAAGAGGAGATCTGAGGCGCAAAAGGCTAAAATGAAGGAAGCTACCGAGAAGATTAAACACCGCTCCATAGCCTTGGAACAAGCCCAAAGGGAGATGGTCGAGCTGAAGGAGAAGCACCTCCAAGAAACCAAGAAGGTCTGGGATGATGGGCACGCTGTCGGATCTGTTGAGACTGGGGAGGTATACGAGAAGGAATTTATCGAGCAGCTCCCTGGCTTGCAGGTCTCGATCTGAGATTGATTATATTGTTCTAATATTGAATCAATATTTATTTTTTGATTAAACAGTATTTGGTGATTGCATATCTATTTACTTTCTCTCGTTGCACTTTAATCATTTTTAATATCTTTAGAAACTATTAAAAGGTCTATTCACCCCCTCTAGACTTATTTTCCAAACCATTACACGTATTTTTAATTGGTATCAGAACTTTGTTACTCTTTCAAAGATTAAAATCTTTAGTTTGATCCTTATTTTATTACTTTTCAATGGATTTAAATATTTCTCGAGAAGGAACCTCTAACTCTCGACCACCATACTTTGATAGAACCGATTACCCTTACTGGAAAATAAAGATGCAAAGTCATCTTACTTCTTTGGATGTCCATGTATGAAGGTCAGTTGTCTATGTTTATGAGAAGCCTACCGAAGAGGATATAGAAACAAAAGAAATAAAAATAAAGTCTTTTAGAAATTGGAGCCCTCAAGAAAAAATAAGAGTTATGAGTATAATGCTAAGGCTCTTTCTGCTATTTTTGGTGCTATTAGTCGTTCCCAGTATATTCATGTGTCTTCCTGTACCACAACAAAGGAAGCTTGGGATACTCTTCAAACCCATTATAAGGGAACTCACACTATTAAAGTTTCTAAAATCCAATGGTTAATAACCCAATTTGAAGGAATTAAAATGAATGAAGATGAAACGCTTGACTCTTTTATTACTCGTCTCAGTGATATTGTTAGTATTTTTCATTCTCTTGGAAAGCCACTATCTAATCTGAAAGTTTACCGAAAGGTCCTCTGTTCCTTACGTGATCAATTTCGATCAAAGGTTGATGCTATAAAGAAAGGCCTGATGTAGACGATATGAAATTTGAAGAACTAGTTGGCAAACTCCAAACATATGAGTTGAATCACTTACAACATACCATTCCTCCTAAATCTATGGGTATAGACTTTAAATCTATTTCTGAGGATCCAATTATTGAGAAATGTGATGATGAAGAAGAAGACGAAGATCTTGTACTATTTGCCAAAAAATTCAAAAAATTTGTAAGATTTAGGAAAGCAAAATTTCTCAATAATCAATCTAAATCTAACAACTTTGACAAAAACAATCTGGTGCAAGTAAAGAGTCAACGTATGAGAAAGAAAAGAAATCTCTTAGAATACAGTGCCACGAATATCAAGGGTATGGTCACGTCAAATCTGAATGTGTCAATACTCTAAAGAAACTCAAAAAGGGATACAATGTCACTTGGGATGACAATAGTGACGAAGAAGAAGATCAACATAATTTTGGAAACACTCTCAATTATATTGTGCTAATTGGAATAGTTTATCTTCCTTCTTATACATCTTCCAAGGTACATTTGACTTCTTCCTCATCTCCTTTAAAAATTAAAAATTAAATCAAAATTAATGAAAAAATAAAGGAAATTGAGAAATCTAAAATTGAAACAATTGAAGAAGCCTATGATAATCTTTATAAAGAATATGGAAATTAAACAAGAATGAAAAAAAACTTGAATCCACATTAATAAAAAAGTGAGAATGAAAGAATACTTCTTCAAACAAATCTTGATTTTAAAAATGCTGAACTTGAAGAATTAAAATCCTTTAATGAAAATTTGATTAAGAATTTTGAAAAATTAGAAAGATAAAATTTTGAGTTTTTAAAGGAATTGGAAATCAAAAATGATAAAATTAATAATCTTGAGAAAGACTTAATTGAAGCATCCAATGCTATAAAACGAAATGATTGTGGAGCAATTCATCTTACCGAGATGTCTTGTACTTGTAAAGATAAACGTGGTTTGGGTTTTATTGATTCACCTTCTCTACATGTGACTTCTACTAGCACACCTAAGAAACCCATACAGTTTGTCGCGCAGGGAAATTTCTCCATCCTT
>NMUG010006921.1:0-12333 GCA_002855965.1 Monotropa hypopitys
ACTCTCCAAATTTTAATGTTGCCAATGATAACATAACTTGACTCCTTCTATATAGAAGAACCATCAAATCTTTCTTCAAATTTTTATATTATTGTTTCCTATTGAAACTCTCACCTCAAACATTTTCTATACTTTTCACTAGTGTAGATATAGTCACTACTCATCCATATTCATAATCAAAGACGAACCCAATTTTATCCTCAACACTATCCTCTCACCTATACGACTTTACAGTCCTAGTCCACTTTACCAATCCAATTACAATTCATTCTAAGTACATCTACTCGATAATTTCTTTTCTACTTTATATACATCCTCTCACATCACCTCATAGATAACTCAATGTTTAGATATCCACTCTAAGCCACCCATAGATACTTTACTCATGCGATCACATAACCTCCAATCACTCACTGATCCCATTGTTCATAATACTTTCTATATTTTTTGCAATACACTTTCCCTACACCGATACGTACTAAAGAACCTCCATAAAACACAAGAGGAGTTAACAATCTACCGATAATTCTTCCTATAACTTATATAGCTCTAGTAGGTCCATTCACCGACAATATAAAATAATATTACAATTTTTCCTCTTTTAGACGATTTCGCTTCTTAATAGCACCCATCTTTTCCAATCTCTCAAGAAAATATTCCTTACAACCAAACATTGACCTTACCCATAACTCAACAATTTCCTTCCTTATATAACTTTGAAATGACAAAACACTCTATTATACCCTTACACTCTACTAGCGTGGAAACTTGGAGTTGATATTTATTTTCTTCTCTTAACACCATACACAAGGTACTTCCTACTTCACATCCCTTACTTCATCCTTACACCACAATTTAGTTTAACCAACATATTACCAAGATAATTCCTCATGCATAACCCGAAATCCAACATATACCATTTAATGCAATCTTCCATTCTCTCACGTAAGTCTTACATGCTACAAGAGAATGACCTCCATAACCATTTAATCCCAAGAATTTCCATCATAATAGTTGACAACTGGTCTTCTAATTCTAGATTCCTGTTCACTTCTTATCACTCCATCTTACAAAAACATTTACCCAAAATCATGACATATTCAACAATTGGTATTATATATAAATCAAATTCAGAATAATAGATATACTTGATATGCATCCAAATGCAAACCGAGGGCCCTGATAAGTACTTACACGAGTCTAGCCAAAAGTAGTAGATTTCTCCAAACCTCTATTCCCACTACTCAGAAAACCACTCCCACATGGAATATCCGAAACTTCATACCATGAACAATGGGATGCCATGTGCCCAAACTTTTGACACGTATAGCATGTAGGTCCCTTTACAACCACATTTCTCTTGTCGCAATTTCTAACCATATGATCTAACGATCCGCATTTGAAATAATGAGCTACCTTAGATTTCTTAACCACTATCTGACCTCTATCACTTGATTCATCACTCCCTTTCTCCTTCTTATTTTGAAATCCATAATTGCTCTGCTTCTTTCCATATTGGATTTTCAAATCCATAGCTTTCGCCTCCCCATGACATTCAGAACCTCCTCTCTGACTCTCCTCCAATTTACTCATCTTTTTCCTTTCTTCGATATAACATAACATTTGCTCAACACTTTCCACCTCCCTAGACAAACATACCAAGTCATCATGATCTTTCTCATAAAGTTTGAAAACTTATTCGATATACTAGGATTTAACCCTCTACAAAATTAAAAAAACTTCTTAAGATCCGAATCAACTTCCTCTAAAGAATTTTGAGATATCTCTAGAAATTTTGGCTCATATGCATCCACTGACATCTTTCCTTGCTTCAATTTCATGAAAGTGTTTCTTCCATCTGGAACAACCAACGACTTAACCAATTTGTAGAACTTATTATCCTCATCTATTCCTATGATATCCATATCACCCAAGGCATCGTTCATAGAGAAATCCATAATGAAATCCTGTCGAAACAATAATCATGATAAAATTGAAGCATATAATATGCAACACGTAATAGTTAGACTATAGAAACTAAATTTCATCACATAAGTATCTGGATACTTAGATCACTACCAAGCCACTTTCTAACACGTGTTACCATAATCACCCCCACCCAAGCTACTATATACAAGCCACTAACTACTCGAACAAAACTAGACTAGGCATTTCGAGCCATATCATGCTTTCCAATTAACTTTCCAAGACCTCCTGTTGGAAAATACATTGATTAGATACTTTTCAAACCTCATCTCAAGGTAGTTTCTTGAGCATCAAGGTAGCACACACAATACTTATGGAATATACAATCACTCACTGTCACGACCCAGATTTTCAAAACATTTTTTTAAATGGAATAAAAGAATAATTTATTATGAAACCATATTTACCAAACCACAAGACAAGGGGCCGTGAATTATAAAACATACCTCTTTACAAATGTTTACATAAAATATGCGGAAGAATAGGATTTTAACAATTCTTTATACAAACCTGCTTGTAATTGAAATGATGTAACAACTCTTTAAATAAAAGGGAATGCCCGTAGGCTACAAGGGGGAAAAGTAGGGGAAAGCTGTAGTGCATAAATGAAATAAATATAAAATACTCCTCATATAGAAAAGGGCCTGGAGCAAGCTAAAGCCAACTCCTCCCTACTAGCTATCCAACCCTGCAACCCTGCAAAGAACTGTAGAAAAAAGGATGAGTCATAAAGACCCAACAAATGTGCACCTATCAAGTGCAAACGTAACTATGGTGACATGTGCAAGTGGTGTGAATTCCTATGATGCAATCACAAGCATGACAATGTCTCACAACCTCAACACCACTACCAAGTCACTAACCAAGTCAAGACGTATAAATCTAACCAAGACTTTCATCAACCCAAGCATACTAAGAGACAACCCAATCATTTGACTTCACTCAAGGCCAACAATCACATAAGTCACAATCCTCTCTCTTTACCAAGTATTACCATCTACACAACTAGGCAACGCGTACTAGTACAAGGGCCATAACGGCCAAGGATCCCAACTATGATCGCACGACGTGGTGAGCTATCACCTTATCTAGGGAGGACACTCCCAAGAACACAACCCATCTACTACAATGCCAAAGCTTTCTACCCTCCAAGAAGAACCAAGATTTCACCGTTGCTAATTCCATGACTTAGCCAAACATCAAAATCCACCTAACAGTATCGTATCTGACTATCCTCTCTCTCTCTATATATATATACATATATAGGTACACATTAGTGAATTGATTATCTTGTTTAAATAGTGTGTTCACCTCCCGGCTTAACATCACTTTGAAACCAAGTCGCACGAGTATCGGCCGCCTTACTAAATAAGGACCGGCTTACTCCAAACATGGACTATATTTTGAAAGGGTCACACAAGTATCGAACCGTCCCACGAGTAAGGATCAGCCTACCCCAAACGTGGACCATCATTTTAAAAACCAAGTGGGAAAACCATTAACCCCGTGATCGATTTAGAGTCTCCTTGGTGAGGACAATGATTGACTCACTCACGTCAAAGTGCCACGAGGAATGCACTATCATACGAGGTGTCACGAGGAATACACCATCATACACGAAGTGCCACGAGGGATGCACTATTACACGAGGTGCCACGAGGAATGCACCGAATACGAGGTGTCACGAGGAATACACCAACTCACAAAGTGCTACGAGGGATGCACTAACTTATAACAATCAAGGACCGCATCATTTGGTCACCTACACCACCTTCACAATTTGGTTATTTAAAGTTGGTTGTTTAATAGGTGAATTTAGTAGATTTTAAGTGCGAATAAAAGTAGACAAATTTTCCATCAAGGGCAATGAGTTTGCCAACGAGGGACGAGTTCCCAAATCGATGGTGATGAATTCACCCAAATCATTTCTACCACAAGTGTCGATAGCCTAGGAACGAGTTCCCTAGTCTAGTATGACGAATTCACATACACAAACCCAATTCTCTTCACCAAGGCATTTCACCTAATGCCCACTGTGCATAAAGGGACACAAGGGTCCTAGTCACCAAGGGCACCTAAATTTGTCACCTCACTTCTCAATTATAAACTTAAGACCACATACAAGGGCCTAACCAAAACTTCAAGGCTACACATGCAAGAGCCTAAGTAAAATTTCTCAAACCCATTCAATGTCACTTACAAGCACCTAACCAAGATCCACCACTTTTACGAAATCATGAATCATACATGAGTGCCTCTCGGGCATTCTATCGAACATCTAGCGGGAACAAGGTTATCGCTCAATTCCACTAGATTTAACACCTAGGACCAAACCCCCAAATTCCCATCAAACTCCAACAATTCAATTGTAGGTCCTAGACATGAAATTGACTTCTAACTATCCTCAAGATCACCATGACTACTCCAATCCAATACAAGGATGAATCCAATTTCAATTTGTCAAACATGTCAAATTTCATGATTTTCCAAAACATAGTTTTTAATAAAAACCTTTGATTTTAATTGTGTAAATCAAATTAATGGCCTAACATAATCACATAGACATGAGATAGAAGCATATTTACCTCAAGCTCCAACAATGGCGGAAACCCTAGGTGAGGGTGTCTTGACACCGGCACAAACTATACACATTAATGGAAAGCTAAAGTTAAGGAGAATCAAAGTCTCCAAAGAATCAATACAAGAAAACCACTTCCAAGAACGACTTACCCGAAAATTTGAGAAGATGACAACGAAACCTAGGTTGCCGGAAAGCTCTCGCCGCGGGCAACGACGATCCTTCTTCGCAAAACTTCAACGGAGCTTCGGAGGAGGGAGATATTCTAGAGAGAAGGGAGAGCACAACCCTAGGGAGGTAAAGAGAGAGAGCTAGGGCAGAAAAATGAAGGGGATGACCCAAATTTCGTACAAAAAAGATATATATAGCCCCCAACCTAAAAAGACCAAAATGCTCTTAATGATTCAGAATCTGGGCTCTGTGCACCGGTGCAACCCACTTCTGCACCGGTGCAAACATGCACTAGAAGCCAACAGAAGACTCCTGCACCGGTGCAAGCTCCCACTGCACCGATGCAAACTTGATCCGAACAAAGCAGTGAGTTTGTGCATCGGTGTAACCACTCCTCGTACCGATACAAACTCCAAGAAACACCCTACACCGGTGCACACAAAGGCTGTATTGATGTAACTGCTTCCAAAACCCAACAGAAGCATTACAAACCTCCCTGCACCAGTGCACCTATCAACTTCACCGGTGCAACTATTTTGAAACCTAAACAGTAGCACTAAAGACCAATCTACACCGATACATCACTATCCTGCACTGGTGCAACTACACCAGAATGGGAAAAATGATAGGACAAGAGGTTCCAAAACACCCCAAAACACCCCGAGCCAACCACAGACTATGCGCACAATCTATGGGAGAGTTCAACACTGAATTTATATCGATAACGGAAACCAAGGAAATCGCCTTAAGATTTATTGGTGGATTCGAATATCAAATTTTTAATTTAGGAAATATTATTTTGAAATTTTGGATCGTTACTGATCGCGTCGTTAGCGACCAAAGATATATTTATAAAACTCGATAATTAACACTTGTTCCTAAGAACAGTGGCAAGTACGAGTATCGATCCACAAGGACAACGTTGTAAAATCAATTAGCTTAGCTTATGGTTTTCTAATTCGATTTGCAAAAGTAAAGACAGCTGGAGAATGGTTTGATTTGAATTAAGTCCTAAATTTTGCAAGAAGAAAAATGAACAAGTAAAAAGATTAAACCTCTGCGATTAAAAGGAATTCTAGGGTTCCGGATTCGGTGCGGCCTATTAGATATGCATCAAATTAGAAACATCTTTTGGTTATAATCCTAAGCTTAGAATGGGATTGATCAAGTCCTAACCAAACGAAGGAGAAATGACACGGATTCTATTTAGACACGATCTATCTCCGTAGCACGACGTATAGCTTGTCCTAAGAAAATCTTATACAAGCATCCGTCGTCTTGCAGTATAGATCGTCTCTAACTTTAAAAACGCACAAACATTAAGCATCACCATGAATGGTGCTTGTATCTAGAATACAAACAATAGACTACAATAGAAATTAAAGAACATAATCCATTCATGTAAACCAAAAGTACTTACAATAGTTTCATATCAAATCAGCCTTACCTCCTCCATCTCCCTAGAATATGAATTTATCCAATCATAGAATCCACAAACCGGAAGCTTATGCCAAGCATCTCCATGGAAAATCAATGGAATCAAGAGAAGAAGAAAAGATCTAGGGTTCCTTCAAGTTCTCTCTTCAGCCTCCAAAATCACCTAAGAGTTTAAGAGATACCCTAACTTAATCCTCCTAGTTGCTTTTTATACTCTAGTATTAATTAGGCTTAAAAATAATTAAAAAAATTCAGTTTTCCACGCTGCCCCGTCTGGACCAAGGTGTCCACCGTCCGGATCAGGGCTTAAAATTGCTCCAGGAGTTCTGTAGTTAGCGCCGTCTGGATCATCTTCCTTTCCTATCTGGACGGGGAGTACCTTTCCTCCGGACGGGACTTGTTTTCGTCCAGACCAGGATCCCTGCATTCCAATGGTGTTCTATTTCTGGCTCCGTCCGGATCAATTGTGCCTCCCGTCCGGACGGGGAGGTCCAAAATATAGTTTCTGCTGCTTCCAAGCTGCTGCCATCCTTCCAAAGGTTCTTCCTCAACTTCCAAAGTTTCTATGGCTGCTCCAAGGCTGCAATTGGCTCTATTTTAAGCACTTCGCTGTTTATTACTCTGAAACACATGAATGTAACTAAAACACATTAGATAATACTAACTCGAGGCTAACAACATCCATGTTAAAAGGTATAAATAGGTGCTTTTAAGCACCTATCACACACCCACAACTTGAATTTTGCTAGTCCCGAGCAAAACATAGAAAGAAACTAAATAGAAAAACACACAAACAAACAATGAAGACAAAGGATAGATCTTTTAAACCCCCGGGCAACCCCGGTAGGACGAGTGAAGTCTTGTGAGGGTTTTTAGCAATGATAACCCACAAAACATAATGAACCATTCTAGCATGACTTCCAAGAGACCAAAAACAACATTCAAATCATTAAGTTGAGAACATGAACTTACCGCAAAGACATATACCATGAAAGTTAGTTCTAGAAAATGAAATAAGTGATTAACTCAACTTGGCACCTTAGTCTAGCATGAATAAGTGAACTTATACTCAAGAATGACCACCAAATTCAATGTCTCTCCGGACCGAGCCTCGACTTCAAGTCCTCACCAAGGTATGCTCTCACAATGGCGTACTCTTAAAACTTGGCGACTTATTATTTTCAAGTGTACGGTTTGGAATTTATGAAGTAGACAACAAAGTATTCCGTACATTGACACGCAAAGAATGTTTAATTTTAAGTGGTAATAGGTCTCATAAGAAGAATGGCTATATATTGAAATTTTCTCTCAATGTTAAGGTTTCACTTGCTTCTACCCCTTTTCGGATCAAATAGGACTTGATTTTTGGTTATAATGTTGGGACAAGGGACACGTGCCATAAATGTGTTAGACACGGGTTTGGCTAAAGGTAGGAAAGATCTTTGATGTCTTAAGATAAATGTAAGATAAGAGTATAAGGGTCCAACCAACATCATCTCTCCTCCTTAATCACATCTCCATCCCATCCCCATTATGTTCACTTTGCTCACTCCTTCTTTGACATATAGCAAGAATCAACATACCCCGTCATTAGATATTTTTCTTCTCTTCTTTGAGCTTTTTTTTTGGGAATCATGCTCAACTAACAATGCATTCATTTGGACGGGGCTGTTTTACAAGAATAACAAAAAAAATACAATGTCGTCCTATCAACCATATCATGACACATCCACATTATTCTTTGACCCTTCTTAAGACATCATTTAGCCGGTAGAGCTTCAACAATAAAGAGGACAAAATGTATATGTGGCTCAAAGTGGCTAGCAAGGGAAAAATATTTTTATCAAAGAAACAACCAAGCTCAAAATGTCAAACAAAAGCCTAGAATCCTTTCCTCAAGTCGGGTAAGCAAGTGAGACATCCAAATAATGTATGAATACGTAGCGGTGATTCCAACATGCAACTCGAAAGAAGTAATGAGACCTTCAATCAACATAAATTCTTTTGGTGACAAACTGAGAGTTTATGCGACACCATTCAATATGAATGTACAGTCTCAAATCTCGCACGGGTGACAAGTCTCCACTAATCTAGCCATTGAGAACATCTTATATGGTGGGCATTCAAGAGTCAAGTCCCGTACAACGTGAAGTGTAGTTATGCTATAACTAAGTGCCAAAATAAGTTGTTCACTCAACCAATGACAAGAACTAGATTCATGTTTCCTATTTCCAAGCGGTAAAGAACATATCTCAACAAAAGTCATCAACTATACATTCTCAGTCCAATAAAAGTCATGCCACAATGGTTACTTTATTTAAAAAAATATAGGGCTAAAATCCAAAGCGAGACCCACCCCCCAACTTGAATCATTCAATGTCCTCATTGAAAGCAAATGGAAAAAGATATGGACATATATGAAATATGAGGGGAGTAGATGTCACCTGAATAGAAGAATCATGTTGATGGTAGAATGATGGTGTGCAACACCCCCCAACTTAGCATAAGAAACCCTGCAACATGTTAGCCACCAGCAAAAAGAAAAAGAAAAACCAAAGTGCAAAACAAATATGTACAAGGAAAACCTAAGAAACAAACTAATCTACCGAACCATCACGTGGCTAGACGAGTCATACTTTCTCCCCGCATCACTCACTTCGTTAGAATAGGGTGATAGAAACATTTTGGGGCTTCCCAGGTAGGAGCGTACTCAACAGGTGGATTGTCTAAGGCCGCATGTTGTGGCTAAGCCTGAAAATCCCCAGTCGCCTTTCGGGTCCATCTGTACTCGCACCCAACCTGTCTCCTAGACACAATCCCAACGTAGTGATTTAACGGGCGGCTATACTAGACCGCCACCTAGTTGTGCCCGGCACAACTAAGCGAAAAAGAATAATTAATTATGAGGTGGGGTGGTGTTTTTCTCAACTCTTTCAAGCAAAATCACTAGGGGTCTTGAGGTGGATGACCGTGGAAAGGGGGATAGAATGGTGGCTCGTACGGTGGAGGCGGAGGGTGACTAAGGAGTTGGCCGAAAAGGGAACGATAGTCGTAATCCCTTTTATGGGCTTCCTCCCATGCGCGCGAATGCTCGGCAAACATATAGTCTTGCCTCGCACGCAAGTCATCAACGCCCACTTGCAAATTAGCCATACCATGAACTAGTGTATCATAATCATGCATATCAAATTTCCACGCTCCCAATTGAGGCGCGGCTGGCTGTTGTTGGATGGGACTCTGCTGCTCTAGTTGTTCTTCACGTATGGGGGAGTGGGGAATTTCCTGCCCAAACTGGGGCTCATCATACCTAAACGGCTCTGGGGGAAATGGAGTCCGTGATTTAGCAGGAGGAGTGGGTGCACGCGGAGCATGTGGGGCAGGAGGATCACGAGGAGCAGGGTGTCCCATTCGAGCAATGTTAGTCATGCTCTTGTGCCAATTCAGGTGGGACACCAACTCGATGGTAGCATCCCTCTCCTCCTGACTACTAATGCGAAAGGTATGTTGTACTGCCGTGTGTCTCAACAATAAAATCTTGCCCACAAGATATCCAAAGGGGAGAGGATTCGTAGGCCGAGTGGAACCGTGAGCAAAACGGTTCATCTCCGCAAAAACTACCTTAGGCACATTGATTGGAGCGCCTAAGAGGAAAGAATATAAGCAGTAGAGATGATTGAACTTCTGCTCGTCTTTGTGCCCATAATAGATGTTGGTCACCACCCAGTCTATGAAATATAAATTCGGAGGCAATTGTGCTCGCCTCAAATGAATGCCAATCGGAAGCGCGAGAACAAAGGCTAGGGACATGTCCCTAGCTGATGCCTCTCCAACCTCTAGAATGAATGCGGGTGCCGCATCATCAAACCCCATTCCTAGGGCCTCTGCGACATCCTGAGCGTTGAAAAGAAAGTCTTTTCCATCAATTGTGGTGTGCAATAAATCCCCATCAATATATAAATTTCTATAAAACATGCGCACAAGACGGGGAAAAATAGGGGGAAAATTCTCAAGTAGGGGCTGCCACCCACGATTTCTCAATTCGACCATTTGATCCCATGTGACGGGATTATCGGTAAAGAAAGGCACATTGAACGTGGATGGTCGTGAGTAGGGCCGCGACAACCACTGTCGCAAAGCGGCCTGAGAGGCCTCCTCCTCCTCTACTTCCATCTCCTCGGGAGTGGACTCCCGTTCATGGCGTGAAGCAACTCTAGAAGACCGCATCCTTTTTGAAGTCTCACTAACTTTCTCCTTACCGGGACTCGTCATTTTTTTAACTTCCCAAGCAAATAACCTTTGAAAGCAAGAAAAAAATTAGGAGAAAAGTAGAAAATTATACCCACAATTTCCGATGGAGTCGCCGGAGTTGACTGCCGGATTAAACTTGCCAGTGAATGTTGAATGCTACCCTTTTGCACCCTTGTAGCCTTGTTGTCCTTCTTCTTTAAAACGCAAAAGCTTTTGGCTTAACAATGGAGAATTTGAGATTTAGGGTTTCAAACTCGGATTTGGGGTGAGGTGAAAGAGGGGTGGAGGAAAGAATGTGAGAGATGGGAAAGCTGGGGGAAAGGTAGGAGAAAGGATTAGGAGAAGGATCGGTGGAGAGTGGAGGGAGGTTTAATGGAGATTGAATGGGGGTTTGAAGGAAGAGGGAGAGGTTTTTTCAAACAAGGTCCTAGTCATTTTTTCATTTTAATCTCTCCCCCGTCCGGACGGGGAGGGGTTTTGGTCCGGACGAACAAAATTTTTTTACTGCTTTGGATCCCTGGATGGTCTGTCAGGATGGAACTAGGGTTGGTCCGGACGGCCTTGGGTCCCCGTCCGGACGGGGAACTGAAAAGTTCCGTATAGAGGGAGAAACAGAGACCCTGAGATTGCCTGCACCTTTGGTCCAGACGGGTTAGCTTGGTCTGGATGGAAAACCTGCATAATGCTTGTTTGAACATTTTTTAATGCTTTGAATGCGTCTCCAAGCTTCCCAAACCTGTCTTATTGCTTCACACCCGCACAAAAACATTAGTAACCACCAAGAAACATCAAATAAGAAAAAAAAACACATTCAACTATCAATCTACCAATTATGAATCATGAAAATAGAGATCAAGAAGCATCACTTCCAACAACACATGACCTCAACACACATAAATATGACAAAATGACATATGTACATGATTTTTACAAAATGGAACCTTGGGTTGCCTCCCAAGAAGCACTAATTTTAACGTCTTCAGCCAAACGCATGCAATGCTTCAATTCTCCGGATCCACCGGATCCACTAAGTCCATTTCCTCAATGAGAGGTTCCCCCACTTTGTTCTCAATGTAAGGCTTTTGTATTTGCCCATTCACCTTGGAGATAGACCCATCTCGTGGGTCTTGAATCTCCATGGCTCCGTGGGGTGAGACCTTCACCACTATGAAAGGTCTGTCCCATCTTGAATGAAGTTTACCCGGAAACAATTTCAACCGGGCATTGAATAGCCACACTCGTTGATTAGGTACAAAAGTCTTCTGGATGATATGCTTGTCATGGAAGGCTTTTGTCCTATCTTTATATATACGTGTACTCTCGTATGCATCATTTCTTGCTTCCTCAAGCTCATTAAGTTGCAACTTCCGGTGAGCTCCCGCGGCGGGCATATCGAAGTTGTACTTCTTTATGGCCCATAATGCTCTATGCTCAAGCTCAATCGGCAAGTGGCATGCTTTGCCAAAGACAAGCCGGTATGGCAACATCCCAATGAGAGTCTTGTATGCTGTCCGGTAAGCCCACAACGCATCGTCTAACTTTGTTGACTAATATTTCCTTGTCACCCCAACCGTGCGTTCAAGTATCTTTTTGATTTCACGATTTGACAACTCAACTTGTCCGCATGTTTGAGGGTGATATGGAGCCGAGATCCTATGTGTGATAGAGTACCGACTAGCTAGCGCGGAAAAATACCTATTCACGAAATGCGTTCCGTTATCACTTATAATTGCCCACGAGTAGCCAAAGCGACTAAAAATGTGACTTTTCACAAACTTAATCACAGTTTTGTGGTCATTCGTGCATGTAGCTACCGCCACAACCCACTTTGAAACATAATCAACCGCTACCAAAATGTATTCGTTGCCCAACGAGTTTAAAAATGGGCCCATGAAGTCTATTCCCCACACATA
>NMUG010006922.1:0-12332 GCA_002855965.1 Monotropa hypopitys
TCCAAGCGATTTGAGAGTAAATAAGTGTCAATAGCATGCACACAAGGGTACATATGGTGGAGGGCACAGTTTGTCGATATGTGAGTTTGTAATATTTGGATTTAAATATGGGTGACTATATTGTGTGTCAAAGTATGATTTTCTTTTTCTTAAAATAGGAGAAGTTGCATTTGTCAGCATTGAGATTCGAACCATAGTCAAGAGGGTGCATGTAATATGAGACAGTAAAAAGATGATGTAGAGATTGATGATTGAGCATAAATAAAATTATAACTATTATGCAGTTTCCAAATGGATCCTAAAATTTGAATGTTAAAGTGAATGTTAAGCAATCCAACTGACTACAAGGCATCTTACGTTCATATAGGCAAAGCATGGTCCATAATGGTCACGGATAGTTGGACCACAAAGTTCATTGCACATCACTCTTTGATAGACTTCATTATTTTGATTATTTTCTTCTTGAAATACATATTGCTATATTCACCAAAACATATTTACTTAATTATTTTGTGCAATAGTGATGCTCTGCATGCTGAATAAAAAAAACATGATAATAGGTACAAAAAGTGATTTGGATCTCTGGGTCTATTGTCTCTAATGCCTTTTGGCAATAGTGATGCTCTCTGCATGCTGAATAAAGTGTCTTTTTATTTTCTTGATTTTTGACAGTATAAGAGGACCACTGTTTCAGTAGTTTTATAAGAGCAACCACTTTGTGCATATTGCCAAAGGTTAGGTCTGTCTTCAATCTTTTCTCCCCTTATATCCTTAATGATTGAGGACTACATGAATTATGTTATGTTGTATATATTCACCCAAACATATTACCATGTGACAAATGAAAGAAATGCTTAAACATTTTCCCTGTATTTTGAGTGAAAAATTACAACTACAAAGTTTCCGTCCACACCTAAGCAAGGATACAGACAAAGATACATAAATAGATGGTGATACGGCTTCGGCACACATGGTGGAGAACTCAACAAAACAATAAGTAAATACAATCTCAAAAAAATCGTTTTTATTAGATTATCGTGTACAGAAATAACAAAAAGCATTATGATGATCTGCACTTCTTATTTTTTGCTTATTTTAGATTGAAATTTATTTATTGGGACTTCTTGTCTTTTACTTTAAATATATTATAATTTAATCCTTGTAATAAGTTTTAAAATTACAAATTAACTCCTCTTGTGTCCTCATCCGTGTCCAACTTGAGAAGTGTGTGCCCCTGATTAAATATAAAGAAATTTCAATGGGCATGCCTAACTGGCGTGTCTCGTGTGTGTCCTATTGTGTTCCCAGCATGTCCAACACACATAAGAACCAATTTTGTGTGTCGCTGGCTCGCAGGTCTTCACAAAGCCATGCAAAATTGAAAACAAGACATGGTTGAGTTCTTGGGAACATTTTCAACCTGCAGAGACCAGGGCAAGCTTCACATCACCAGCCTGATACCGGTGATCCTGCTTCTACGCTTTATTAAATTGTTCAAAAATATATGTGGTCAAGATTCTGTTGTGTAATAGTTTACTTGATCAAAAGATACTTTGTGCATTCTGCTGGAATGAAATATTGTATGGGGTTTAATAGGAGGAAATCCATAGTAATTCTTACGACTGATTATCCTTTCTTTTTCTTTTCATTTTTTTGAGTGTCAGGTGTGGTGGGATTGGAATCAACCCAGGAATTAAACTTAGACAAGAAACTACAGAGAAACTCAAAAATTGTTTTCACAAACACGAATTCTTTACAGAACTCTCTCCTCCTGTAAAAAACGTAACTCTGTCCAACAAATGGATACTTCTGAGTTATTTAAGAACTCAAGATACTCTAGCCTCATTCCCTAACCATCTATTTATACACGGAAATGGGTTACAAAGGTCAATGTTAGGTGGCCAAACATTTGGCCGATGGTCCAAATACCCGGCTGGTTGAGGTCATTGATGAGGTCGCTGGCCTTCTAGAAATTGGCCTTCTACAATGTGAAGAAACAGAATTTAACTATATTTCAAAATGATTCACCTCTTATTCATACAACCGAATATAACAGTATTTATAGACGCTCTTTACTTAACAACCTAACTACCAGAACGTGAGAACTTATCCAGTGCTACATAGGTATACATTGTTACTGTGTTCTCTCACAGTATTCCTAATATCTCTATTACCCCCTTTCAAACTCATGGTGTCTGGAACAGACATGAGTTTGTTTTTAAGAAAATTAAATCTTGAAATGCAGAGAGACTTTGTGAACAAATCAGCTAGTTGATCGGCCGTTGGAATGTAGCAAAGAAGTAACTTTTTGTCCGCCACTTTCTGTCGTATAAAATGGACATCAACTTCTATATGCTTGGATCTGGAATGGAATACTGGATTGGATGCAAGTGCCATTGCAGAAATGTTGTCACACCATAAAACCGGGGTAGAAGTCATAGGAACCCTTAAATCTGTGAGAAGCATTTGGATCCAGGTAAGCTCAGCTGTAGCGTGAGCTAACACATGATATTCCGCTTCAGTAGATGAGCGTGACACAGCAGTTTGCTTTTTTGATGACCACGAAGTTAAGTTAGAACCCAAAAACACGCAATATCCAGTCGTAGATTTCCTGTCTTTATGACAACCAGCCCAATCAGAATCTGAAAACCTAGTAAGATCAAAGGAGCTAGGCTTAAAATGAAGACCATCATCCAAGGTGCCTTGAATATATCTCAAGATGCGTTTAACAGCTGTGAAATCTGAGACAGAAGGGCTGTGCATGTGTTGACATGCTGTATTTACAACAGTTGACAAATCCGGCCCTGTAATTGTCAAATATTGCAAGGCTCCAACTAGACTCCGATAATGAGACGATTGAGAAAATGAAGTATCATCCTGAACCATATTTTTAATACCCATAGGTGTGGGAGAAGGCTTACAATTAGCCATGCCAGCTTTTTGTAAAATGTCAGATGCATATGTCTTTTGAGAAAGAAAGTAGCCAGAGTGTGTGGATTGGACCGAAATACCCAAAAATAGTTAATATTACCAAGTTCTTTCATGGAGAAAGACAAATGCATTTGGGTAATAAGACGATCAATCAGGCCAGAATTATTCCCAGTAATGAGGATGTCATCGACATACACCAATAAAATGACAAGAGTCGCAGCCGTGTGATACACAAACAGTGAAGAATCACTAGAACTATTGACAAAACCATTGGAGAGAAGAAACTTTGAATGAGTCAAACTTATTGTACCACTGTTGAGGTGCCTTCTTCAACTCGTATAGGCCCTTTTTAATCTGCAGACTAGGTTCTCCTTTCCTTTAACCTCAAAACTTTCTGCCTATAGCATGTAGATTTCTTTCTCCAAATTTCCATGAAGAAATGGTGTCTTCCCATCGAGTTGTTCAATCTCCAGGTCCAGACTTGCTGCTAAACCAAGAACAACTCCGATTAAAAATATCTTATCTTCACTACTGGTGAGAAAATTTCTTTGAAATCTACACCCTTCTTTTAACTGAAGGCTTTCACAACCAGTCTTGTTGTATACCTTGGTTGTGAGCTATTCTCTTCAGCTGTAACACCCCGTAATTTCAAACCTCTTCTTAAATAGAGGTATTAAGCCAGAAAATAAAAAATAACCATAATGAAAGTGCATGTTGGGAACCACAAACCAACCACAAGTTAAAGTTACAAGTCTTACAAACATGTATGGGGCAGAAGTAAAACAAAGACCGTACAATAGTAATACAAGAAAGAGGACTATGATGTTGCCAAAATGAAAGTCATCAACATGATCTTCCCCCAAAACCTTGGACTCCAACTCCAAGTCATGCATGAGACTCGGTACCTAAAAATAGAGGGTTAGGCACAGCTTAGTAAAGAAATCCAAACAATAAGATGTATATGGTTGCCGTGAGTGAGTGTCGGTGAATAGAAAATAGGATGCATACATGGGGACCCTTTGGTTTTAAAAGATAGGTAAATCCTTGTCAGATTTTGATTCCACTTTACCCATATCCATTTTATAAAATCTCCTCCATCTTGACGAATTCAAGAGAGTCCAACGTATTCCTTAACGAAATTAAGGATAATCCAAACTATCAAGTAAATGAAAGAGTTTCAGTTAATTCCGCGGTAGAAGCCCATCGACTAGACTACCCGTAAGATTCCTAGTATTCTCTGACTCGTCGGGAGGGCCCAGTCAAGCTCCCATTGCGCAATGTCGTGGGTGCAAATCCACGCAAGGAACAAAATTCCTGATAACTTAGCCAACCCAAAGTTCACCTCCCTTCAAGTATTATTAACCAATTTGAGTTTACATTCCAAATTCCATGTGTGACCTCAATCTACCCAATAGATTGAATAATGCTAACAATACTTTCAAACGTGCCAAATGCCTCCATTCAAGTCAATTTGTACCAATTTACATCAAATGCCAATTTTCCCCAATTTTACTAGACTTAAAAAAATTAGGGTTTCCAAGAATTTTGGGCTTTTCAAAAATTCCAAAGATACGAAATTGACTCCAATAGTGTCAAATACACCACAATACACATTATAGGTCAAGTATTTTCACAAGAGCAAGGAAGAACCTCATACATACAAGATTTCGATTTTCAAGGAAATAAGGAGGGAGAGGATGAGAGAGATACATATATATACTTAAGTTTTAAGAATCCCTACCTCAAGTTGAAGAACAAACAACCCTAAATGAGGGTTTGCACCAATGCAAAAGACATGTCCATAGATAGGTAGAGCACGACGCGTAGATCGATGTTGGTGAAGACCGTTTTGCTCAAATCCTCTTGGTTTGAAAGAAAATGAAGAGAGAAGTTGGAGATTTGTAGAGAGAGAATCGGATGAGAGGGGTTACGGCTGTGTAGAGTGAGTATGTTTGAGTGAGAATGTGTTAGGGTTGAGAAAAATAGGTTTATATATGAGCTCTCAATCAAATTCCCGAATTTCCCTTAATGGGACACATTTCGATATGTGTCATCTAACATATCGAAATATGAAGTCTTTAGAAAGGCTAGGTGGATGAACAGGAGGGTCACATTTCGATATGTGCCCCTTTGCATCGGAATACTCACATACCAAAATGTGGGTTATGGCTCGCCTATCGAATGCTGAACAAGCATATCGATATGTGAGCAAAAAGGTCAGGCTCACATATCGATATGTGGTATACGGATATCATAGAAAGCTCCCATTTTGATATGCGAAATGAGGATGGGCATGGGAATGTCATATACCGAAATGTGACCAACTTAGCAAGCGTGGGGGGACAGAAGCACTGTATTTCGATATGAGGAAAGGGGAATGGGCAGACTTATTTCGAAATGTGCTTGCCAATGGGAATGGCAAACACCCGACACACCGATACCAAAAATAAAGTGGTGTGTGAATGAGTGGGTCATCAGGGCCCACCCGAACACCAATAATCACTCCCGAACATCCTCCAAACATCCCAAACCTCACGTAATCCAAAATC
Source organism: Monotropa hypopitys (assembly GCA_002855965.1). NCBI lineage: Eukaryota > Viridiplantae > Streptophyta > Magnoliopsida > Ericales > Ericaceae > Monotropa > Monotropa hypopitys. The sequence continues at coordinate 5,481 of NMUG010006922.1, forward strand.
TAAGGCCCGAAATGGCCTGGATGCCAATGAATCCACAACGAATCATGGGAAAAAGGAAACTTTCTATAAAAATATATGAGGAATTAAGAACAAAAGTAAATGTGTAATTCTGGGGCGTGACAATCTTTGTGAGAGAGCTTCTTGACAAAACCATCTGAAGTTGTCTTCTCGAATCTATATCCCCCATGAATGAGTCAAACTTCTTGTACCACTGCTGAGGTGCCTTCTTCAACTCGTATAGGCCCTTTTTAATCTGCAGACCAGGTTCTCCTTTCCTTTAACCTCAAAACTTTCTGCCTATATCATGTAGATTTCTTTCTCCAAATTTCCATGAAGAAATGGTGTCTTCCCATCGAGTTGTTCAATCTCCAGGTCCAGACTTGCTGCTAAACCAAGAACAACTCCGATTAAAAATATCTTATCTTCACTACTGGTGAGAAAATTTCTTTGAAATCTACACCCTTCTTTTAACTGAAGGCTTTCACAACCAGTCTTGTTGTATACCTTGGTTGTGAGCTATTCTCTTCAGCCTTCGCCTTGTACACGCTTGTCATGCAGAAAATTGTCAAGCTCGTAAGTGTTGTTTTCGTACAGAGACTGCATCTTTGACTGCATAGCTGCTAGCCATTTCTCATTTTGCTCACTTTGAATAGGCTCCTAGAAATCTTTTGGTTCTCCCCCGTCTGTAAGCAACAAGTAATAGTTATGAGAATAATGCCCAGAGGGTTAACGCTCTCTGGTTGTTCTCCTTGGTTGAGCTTCTTCTAGGATAGGCGTGTCTGGAAGTGTGGGGGTGCCCAATCTCTCCTTCTAGGTCTTGTTCAGTCTTTGGTGTATTAGCATCACCAGGGAGCTGAGCTACTTCTCTGACTCTTGTAGTTGTGGGCAAAGTTGAGGAAGGTGGAGAAGTGTTTTTCGAGCCCTAGGGTCAAAGTTGGGAGTGAGGGAAATAAGACGGTTGCTGGCACAGAGTTAGCCGATGCTTATTCCCCAGATATCGGCATTGTTTCTTCTCTGGGAAAATAAGTTCATAACATGTGGGCCTATAGTTGTAGACGAAGTTGGCTTTGGACTAAGTCTTCCTTCATTGTTGGTTTTGGGCTTTGCCGGCTTCTCCACGTCAACAATGGTTTCATCTTCGAAGAAGATGACGTCTATGCTTCTTACGATGTTCTTGTCAATCAAGTCTCGAGGCCTATACCCGAATTCATCTCTGCCATATCCTAGAAAAATGCACTACTTGGTTTTATCATCATATTTAGATCTCTTGTCATTGGACACCTGCATAAAGGTCCTACAACTGAATACCCTGAGATGGTTGTAGAAGACGTCTCTGTCTGACCATACTTTGTCTGGCATGTTCATTCCCGTCAGAATTAAAGAAGAGAGATTGATTAGATCAATTGCTCTCCTCATTGTCTCTCCCCAAAACGATTTACGAAATTTTGTAATAGGCAGCATGCTCCTCACCTTCTTTATAATAGTACAATTCATCATCTCTACCACACTATTATGTTGATGAGTCTTCAGAGTCGTCCTCTAATGCCTGATACTGTGGATCCGACAGTATTAATTGAAAAGCCCCGTGTATTCTACACCACTGTCAGATCGGATGCATTTTAGGGACTTTCTAGTCTCTCTTTCTACACTGATTTAGAAAGTTTTGAAAACATCAAACACTTGGTCTTTAGAGGTAAAGGTATAAGCTCATACCTTCCTCGAGTGGCTGTCGATGAACATAATGAAGTAGAGTGCTCTACAAAGTGTTCGTCTTTTCATGGGACCACAGACATCAGAATACACTAGATTCGGAACTTTTACAATTCTGTGTGCATGACATCTTTGGAACAATACCTTGTGTTGCTTCTCGACAATACAATGGGTGCAAGGTTTCAACTCCTCACCTTACTTAACTGGAAGAAGTCATTGCTTGGACAAGATATCGAGTTGTTTTTTACTGACGTGCCCTAGTCGTTTGTGCCAAATGTGAGTAGAAACATTGTCTATTGTATTCGTCGTTGAACTGGTGGGTTTTTCAGTAACAAATAAAGGGAATTCTCCTTCTTTCTTCTAGATACCACTAAAGATCCCTTCGTATCCGTTCACTACCCTTCACCGAAAAAGCTCTTGAAGCCGTCATCGCTAATCTCCCTGTGGAGATTAGGTTTAGCCGAATATCAGGAACATGTCTAACCTCCTTGAGTATCATTATACATCCATTGTCGGTCTCGAGGCAAACCTCTCTTTTGCCAATGACGCTACAAGCTCCATTGTTTCCTATCTTCACAACACCGAAGTCTCCCGGTGTGTAAGACGTAAAGAAGTCCTTACGAGAGGTGACATGGATTGACACACAGTTGTCGATGATCCACCTACTTTTCTAATGTGCCAAGTTTAACATATTGTCGTTCAACACTACAAGAACATCGTTATCAGAAGCTGTAGTCGTTTGGTGGTGGTTGTCGTTTTGTTGTTCTGTTTGAACTTTCTGCACTCCTTTACCGCATGGCCTTTCTTGCAACCATGACAGCACTTGATATCCTTTCTTGGTTGTTGGATGAGCATTCTATGCTATTTTGTCTGCTCGTCTAGCCGCTTTCCCTTGTCACATGTCTCCGCCAATTCTCCTACTTGTTGGTAACAAGTGCTTCTGCTTTAGATGAATTTCTGATTTCCTTCCTACGGGCTTCTTCGTTGAGCACGCTGTCATTAACCATCTCCATAGATAATTTGTAGTTGGGTGTCGAGTTGCTAAAAGAGATTATCAGCATTTCCGAGCTATCAGGCACCGAGCTAAGAAGTAGAAGCGCTTGGATCTCTTTATCAAGCGACATCTTTAGTGTCGTCGACTGGTTAAGAATTCCTTGGAAGTCGGTGAGATGCTCGGAGATACTTCTTCCAATCTTGTACTTCAAATTTACAAGTTTATTGATCAAGGAAGCTTTATTTAACATTTTTAGATGCTCAAACATGGCCTCCAATGTCTTCCAAAGAACATCTGCATTGGTTTCCTTGGCGATATGGTGGAAGATCGTATAATCAACCCATTGCCTGATAGTGGCAACAACTTTCCGATACACAATTTCCCAATCTGCATCGTAGTTAGTGGTTTGTTTGTGTTGCGCCCCGCCCCAGCTACACTACTCCAACAAGGCTGCACCGGGCGGGAACCGACGTGCTCAAGCATGATTATCCGTATAATCTAAGTCATTGAGTGACTTGTTCCATTTCTTTATTACAAATACTCTTTCTTTCCCCTAATCATGCTCCTAAATAGAATTTCGTTTTAAAAGGGAATTAGTTAATTCGTATTACATTCACATTGTCATAGAGATATAATTCAACTATGGAAGTGAACTAACAATTTAGCAATCAAGTTTCGTTCTTGATTCCATAATCCTTTATTTCTTTTAAACATGCCTCCAATCAAATTCCGATAACATGTGAAGATTATACAAGAAATCACATTATCAAACAATGATAATAAAGTGTCAACGGAAGCAGGCTAACATTCGAGGTTCATTTCTTATTACAACATACTTTATCGAAGTGAAAGCATAAGTACAATGTCCCGATCTACGTACTTCCTAAAAGTACAAGTGTTGAGTCATATAAGTCTAGTTACGTCATACAGTGACAGACATCCCCCGAACCAGTAGTGGACCATCAACTCTAAGCTCAATACAGCTCTGTGACATTCATAAATGGGAAACACAAAAATATATAAGTTACACAGTAATTTAAACAAAATGGAAATTATTGTAAACAATCACATCACATAACCGTCATATAGGAACACATCCATGACACAACCGTATAGAAACACATCCACGACAAGCACATCATTAGAGTACTTTGGCGCATCCGCCCGTGAACACACGGCCACAATGGTGATTCACCAGTCCAAATTCACACACATAATACCCCAAATCACATTTATACGTAACAATCAAGTTCCTTAAATTAAAAATGCAACTAACATACTCACAGTGCTTTGTTGTATCAACGTGAATTGCCCTATTTCTTAGATAGCTCATCTCTTCTCACTTCCCCTCCTGTCCAAGCTGAAAAACGTCAATATCCAAGACAAATATAGCTTGAACAATTAAATAAATGCATAGATAAATGAATAGAATGCATAATTCGTCTTTATTTTATTCATTTCCTCCCGTTATCCTTATTTCTTATTTTCCCATTTATTTATATTTTCTGTTGATTTTATTTCAATTTATTTCCATCCTCTTTTTTACTACCCAAAATTTCCAACAACATGCTCACATTTCGATATGCGCTTCGTCCGATATGTGATTCCTCTGATCCCCCTTCAATACAACCTCACTTGATCATATATCGATTGCCACCACCAAAAGCACATTTCGATATGTGCTCACACTCCTATTTCGATATGGGGCACATTTCGATATGTGCCCAAGTTCTCACATATCGATTGATAACACTTGGTCATATACCGAATGGTTCACACCGACATCACATTTCGATATGTGATTTATCCGCATATTGATATGTGACCTTTTTCAATCGAAACCTAAAAAACACATGTGTACTGTTCATCTTCTTCAAATCGGTTTCACCAAAATTAACCAACCCCAGTTGCAAATTTAATTCACATAACTAACATAGAGCATATACAACCACATATATGCATTCTAACACCACTTAATCAACCAATTTCATCAATTTTTAACAAGAACACACAACTCACAAACCCATTTTCATACCCTTGAAAATCAAATACCCAATTTTCATCGAATCAATTGCCCTACAAACATTTACGCATACAAAAACACTTTTAATTGATTTTGGAACCCCTTACTCTCATCAATTTCCCTCAAAATCTTCCAAAACCCCTTACTCTCATCAATTTCCCTCAAAATCTTCCAAAAATTCATTTTTGGAAAATTTTGAACCCAAGTCCACAATTTCTTACCCAAACTCTACAATTCTTCATGAATTAACAACTAGGGATAAATTTGAGCTTAACTTACCCGTTTGATTGATTCCTCTAAGCCTTGGGTTGAACTCTCAACCAATTCTCGAACTAAAATCCTTTAAATCTCCTTGTTCCACTTCCTCTCTCACCTCTCGGGTTTCTTTCTCTCTCCAACTTGTTTTGATTGAGTTTTCAAAGTGAAGGGACTCCCACCGATTGAGATTAACTTAATCTCGAATGCAGACAAAAATCACCTCTCCATTAACACACAACACCTGTAAATTCCTTCATATTTTGATATGTATCATAATCCATTTTCCCCCATTTCGATCTATAATTTCTTCTCCTTACATTTCGGTATGAGATTTGTTGCATATCCATTCTCACCAATTGATGCACATATCGATATGTGTCCCTGCACGTATCGAAATGTGACACACCCTCCCAGTCAATTTCCAGAAGCTTGAATTCCCACATATCGATTGGTCTCACTCACACATTCCGATATGTGATCATCACTTGGTGACACACATCGAAATGTGTACACTCTACGCATTTCGGAATGAAGTTCAATTTTAAACCAAAGCACAGTGAACAGTGGGGTTGCATTTCGATATATATACACCCCTAGATCCAACATATTTCGGTATATGATCACACATTGGCCAAGGTTCAGTGAACAGTAAGTCCCTATTTCGATATGGGTGTTTCTCCCCTAGTGCTCACATTTCGATATGCAGACCAAATTAGGCCCATTTCCAACAATTTTTACCCAATTCTTCCCAACTCAATACGAATTCTTTTAATGTACCCTTAACCCTGTTTTCTAAGGTTTTCTTTCCCAACATCCTTAACCACGAAATAAGATTACTATAATCATGTTAATTCACATGCTTTAAACTAAAAACATGATTAAATTGCAATTAAATTTAAATTGCGACGAATTTCTAAGATGGGTGTTACTGTTTGCCCTTGTCTCATTTAACGGAGGCGTAAAGGTCCTTGGTGTAAAGGACATCCTTCATCCTCGGCTTCCAGATTGTGTAATCATCGAGCTTGTAGCGTAATCCTCCATCTTTGTGGATCTAACCTAAAAACAACTTTTCTTAGAAGTCGAATTTCACAATTATAACCATTGTTGGATCCAGAACGGTTGAAATACTAAAAAATACTATTGATTCGTCAAAATCGGAGTTAAAATATCCCCAAAATTGGAAAAAATATGTTTTCATTTAAATATAGAAAATATTCTCTTAAAAAGAATATTTTGTGACCCCAAAGGAATATTCTGTCAGCCAAAGGAATATTTTGTTACGCTGACTGTGCACTACAGACTGGGCTGAATTGCTGATGTAGACGCACGAAAATGATGACTGTTGTGTGACACATCAATGTTGACTGATGGCATGCCGCGTTGACTAGAGCATGTAGCATACACGCACGTGAAGCCTTTCTTCTTCCTATGTTGGCGCATTTGGCACATGGTGCGTGTGCACTTACGCGTCGGTTATTGTCGTCGGTGCGTGCAACACATATTGGCGTGTGAGGTCTACTCTCGATCACACGCCACATTCAACGAGATGATCAACGAAGTTCAAACCCCCGACAAACGTTTCTAGGCTCCGTGGTGATCCACAGCTGCTCTAATACCACTTGTTGGAATCGGAATCAGCCCTGGAATCAAACTCAAACAAGAAATTACATAGAAACTTAGAAATTGTAGTCACAGACAAGAATTCTATAAAAAAAACTCTCCTCCGGTGAAAAACCGGGATCACACACTCTGTCCAACAAATGGATACTTCTGAGTTATTTAAGAACTCAGGATGCTCTAACATCATTCCCTAACCATCTCTTTATAGACAGAAATGGGTTACAAAGGTCAATGTTAGGTGGCCAAA
>NMUG010006923.1:0-12332 GCA_002855965.1 Monotropa hypopitys
AACATTACCATAATTGCTGCATAACCATCACGATTGCAAGGGTTGTAAAATCCAGCAGTTAATTCAGCAGCATGACTGGCTGTCTTGTACCACCAATGAATACCTGATAGCTGCTCATAAATTACAAGACACGACAGAATTGGGTGAAGCCGTAGACATTGACATAGAGAAACTTCAGTTTTCGTATTAATCTACAAGCCAATATAAAGCTAACTTAATGCAGATGTGCCAAAACCTTAAACCTTTGCACCTGATAAACTAAAAAAGGAGCAAATATTTTCTACCGAGTGTACATGAGAAATGTGGTATGCAATGACTACGTCTCCACAAAAGAGAGAAGTATCAAACACAATATCAGAAAGCAACTGTTTGTTTTCATTACACTAGGCTATGAAAATTCATATAAAAAGAAGCACTGGCATATTGCTTAGTGCTAGTCCCCCGGGACATTGGGGCTTTGGATTGTCGAAAGTAAATGCCAAATAAGCTATTAGATATACGATAATTGGTTAAAGATAGATGACAAATCCCTTTCTTCATTGTACTCTAATGCTTGGGTGGCATTTTCCTTTGCTTTCTCTTCGTGACATTTTCACACCTCTAAATTGCAAAAATAAATCAGCTCAAACAGCAGCAACACATCATGCAAACATCTCACTTTCACAATAGTACCATTATCTTCCAAATCCAATTATATAAAGATCGTCTGATTAGATTGCTTTATTTTTACAACACTCCGGGTAGGTGGATGGATCTATATCCATCCCAACTTCCTTTCAATCTACATCGGAAAATTTAGGCTCTCTCCTGGGAGTCATCAAAGGGGAAATGGGCATACACTGGCTCCATAAGCCAAGGAAGAACGACCACCTCTTGTTTTTTACACCAATGGACCCGCCCTGCTTTTCCAAATACTCTTATTTTAAAAAAAAGTGATCCAGTGCACAAAGCTCCCGCATATGCTAGGTCTGGGGAAGAGTTGATGTGCGCAGCTTTACCCCTACAAGCAGAGAGGTTTCCGTGAATCGAACCCGTGACCTACAAGCCACAATGGGATAGCTTTTCCGCTTTACCCAAATACTCTTATTTGTAAGACAATTAAAAAAATGACCCTACTTGGTTGGTCTCTTAATGAGGAATACTAAATTCGTCTTTCGCAAGGATGTATAGACAGACATTAAAAAACCTCTCACCTTTGCAGCAATGCAAGTGCCTTCGAAAGCTAACTTTGCCAGAGAAAGTACCCGGTCACCATGGTCAACAAGAACCTGAGAGTACCAATTGAGGAAGAACCTGCCATAATAGCCATCATAATCACCTCCATCACAAAAAAATCCGGTTTCATGTGGCCGGGAATTGTAGGAACCTGCATTATCTGGTCCTTGTACCCAAAAAGAGTGTCCCCTTGCTTCAGCTGCCTTCCTTAAGCTTTTCAACAAATACCGATCGTAACACTACAAAAGAAACATTTTTACTAGAATTTGGAAAGAAGGTTTCAGATTGACATATCATGCGGCATATAATGAAGTAAAAATTTTCCAGGATGCTGGATGACCAAATGAACAAACTGTAAAGGATCCACGGCAGCTGATATTTCTCAATAAAATGAGTACTTTTGAGCATCATTCTCAAAGAAAGAAGGTTAAAAGTATCCACTAATTTCAGCCAGCAGAGACATGCATTGGTCACATTTTTGTCAGCAATTAATCAAGAAAGAGAAAATAAAGAGAGACAATTTAAAATTAAATCTCACACAACACCTCAAATCTCAAAAAATACTATGGTCATGCATATCTTGATGTGAAGTTATCAACAGTAATGAGAATCAAGAATTCAATAAAAAATAGAATTAAAAAAAATAACAAGTACGAAAGGGGATCATCATTCTGAGCTAAGCAATTTGGCACAAGGCTCGTAACACAACAACAATTTGTCAAGCGAATACTCGCGAACTTTAGCAAGACATTTAAATATGTTTTCTTGTCTTACTTTGGTTTCTACAGCATGATCAAAAAGAAAAATGGCTGAGTAAAAAAAAGTGAGCATTGCATCCCTACAAATGAAAAAAACTACATTTGGTCAGTTACCTGGAACTCACCAACACCTGGATATCTCCAACCATGCTTTACTGGATTAGATGGGTATCGTAGCTCCCCACATGGACCCAGACCAACTTCAATCATAGAGATTATACCATCGTCAAAGAATTCATCAAACTCTACCCGGAAGCTTCTCATGTAGTCGAAGTAAACCTACATCATTTTTCAACAACAAAGAAAAGGTAAACCCCTGAATCAAATCATTATTTCCATGGAACAAAGAGGGCAGGAAACTGGACAGGAAAATATTTCAAAAGGAAAAATTGGTGTGCAGAGATAAGGTTCAGATTACCCACTACAGAAAAGATTTAACATCATTAATCAGTCCTGACTGCATTCTATGTTTGTTCTGCAATCCATTTAGCAGCTGTTGCCCAAAAATAATTATAATGTTTGAACTGAAAAAAAAGGATAGTACCTACTTCCGGACACTAGAGTCTTAAATCTTTCAAAGGTTCTCAAGTCAAAAAAAAAAGTTCAAATTAAAAAGATGCAGCAGTATAACATTAAAAACATAATCAAACATAGAAACTCGAGTTATAAGTTGGCAGTAGCTGTTCTTTTCTATAGCCAATATGAAATGTGTAAACATTTTCATTGCCACAAGGATAATGATGAGTCTGGTGACTAAAAAATTTTATTATGGTCTTATGCATAAGCATAAAGTGAAGACTGAATGCAGTACCTCTACAGCTGTCCGGCCTTTTAAAACGCGTTCCTTGTCAATTCCCCATGAGAGACATTCAGGGTTGCGTCTTCCCTCTCTATCTGTGAAAAATATGTCGGGATTCTTTCGACCAATTTCCGCCACCCAATGGGGCAGTGGGATACAAACATCATCACCAACATTGCCCCCGCACTCATGAAAGGACAATACAACCTGAGTCAATTTCAGTTAAGAACTCAATCAGTTTAGCTTATATTTAAGTTGATTTTTGTGAAGTTGATTATCCAAATAGAAACAAATTGCCCCACTCCATGTTGATGACATCTCATTGTTTCTCCCCAAAACTGTTACAACTCTTAACAACAATGCAACCATACTGCCTCTAAGATGCAATTAAGAAAAATACTACCATGCCAACTTAATAATGACTAAATTGGGTACACAGACATTCCAAATTTTAATTATGGTCAAGATATACAGATTCCAAAACCACATAGTCCACCGACAAGGTTAGAGGGTGATGTAGACACCTGAACACCCCCTAGTTTATCCAACTTTCACCTGGTCCATGGACTAGGCTACAGAGTGACAATCCTCCACAGCTATCGAGATTATGGATCTTGTAAGCAGATTATTAAGGTCTTGCATTTTATGCACAGAATCATTTGACAGAATATGTGCAAAATCATTTGACAGAATAGACAGATTATTAGGGGGGAAACACTAGCATAAACCACAAGTGTAGCAAAAGAAAAGCAATATTTCTTACACATTAAACTGACCTGTAACTTAAGCTTGAGCTCACGCACAATCTGAAAGAGTCTCCTGTAGCCATTCCAGTTGTACTCCTGTGGAGCATGTGCTTCAACTATACCCCACCAGCAATCGACCACAACACCATCAATATTAATTGACTTCAGCACTCTTAGCTGTTTTAGTAGACCATCTGGATCAATGAGCTCGCACTTCATGTTGATGACACCCAACTGCCACCCACAAGTGCGACGCATACAACAGTCACAGAATTAGTTGAAATGACTGTCATGATTAATACTAGAACGCGCCCAAAACCACATGCATACTGATGCAGAATATTCTGCTTATTTATGGGTCAATAAGGAGAGAACGTATTAAGCACAATGGAAGCAGAAATTGAATAGGTTGTATCGTAGACAAATCAGGGAGTTGGGCAACATGGTTTTGTTTGAATATTCTTTCCAAAATTGGCAATGCAAGGAGACTCGAACTTCAGTCTTTGTAAATTTGATAATTGTGGTGGGCTTGGCCTGAGAAGAATTGTTGATTGGAATGCTTAGGGGTCTCCAGGCAATTTGTCCTAAATCATTGGGAAGAACTTCCATATTGTCAGGAAAATGGTTTTGGTTGCCATGGTTGACTATACATTAGGAAAGGAACTACAGAACCTTAAATAGAATCTATGCTCCGGTGCTACAGAAGATAAGGTGCGATGTTAGGACTAAGTCGTCCCAAAACTTTGCAGTTAAAACTCTAGATCTAATTTCTCCATTTGCAGGAATTGTTCATTACCTCCTCTGTTTTTGAGCATTAATAGCTCTTAGTTTTAATCTGTTTGCTGTAGTTGAGCTCTGCTACTTTTTTACTGGAAGGAATCCTTCCATGATCATTTTTGGTAATAACTTCTTACTTACACCACCACCACCCCAAAAAAAACTGAGTCTCCTTACTGGGCCACGAGACCAAACCGCTGGGATGTCCCCTGGGGGACTCAAGAACCGGATGATGACAAAGCAAATAAATTAGAGGCAGAGTATGAGCAATATTTGGAGAACTTACGGGTAACATCACATATACAGGAACATAAGGCGTGCCTGCAAAATCACGTTCCTGTAACTTTTGGGGTACATCAGTAACCTGAGATAGATTCAGAAGCATAATTGACATGAGAATCTATTCCCAATGTTTTTTCAAAATTGGAAACATAATGGAAAAAACTGGGGTTGTCTGTGAGAAATTAGTTTACCGTGGCCCATCCTTATGAAATAGTGTGCCATATATTTTGGAGGGAAAAAAGGGCCTGAAAACATTGACAATGATGCAATGTGTACTTGTGTTGAGTGTGCCAGTATAAGCATTAAATCACAAATTTTGTTTGTCAGCGCAAACTGTGCCATTTTATTATTGCTCCACATTAACCACAGATCTAAGGTACATGTAAAAATGAGAACACTAATGAGGTTAAAATTGGTTGGATGTAGATATCAAACCATTATTACAAATCTTCAGCTTGAGGACAAGGTTTAGGTATGTTTTCACCACTGTTATACCTTAGTTTCCTCCTCCAGGATATATCAGACAACTATCCCCAGAGTTACCAGAATGTATCAGTGTGCATGGATGACTCATCTATTAAAGAGAGGCATAAGTGTTAAATAAAGGATCATAATGTAGATAATTCAAGAAAGCTGATATGTTCATGTTTCTTTTGCCTTTCCCTGTTTTTCCATTTTGATAAGTAGAGTTTCACAACAACTTCTTATCATCATATGCATCATGAAGTGCATAAGAGATGCAAAATGGGACGAGATGGATGAACTTCAAAAGGTCTTGATGTGTTGAACTGTTCCACAGTCCCAAACTCTAACTTCTAAAACACCAAAAGCTAATCACATCACAAATCCTACAAATTGGCAAAGATATAATGGTAAAGTCGTGTTAGGATCCAAATAGCCTCAACAAAGTCAAGAACATGTACCTGTTTGTTATCAACAGTGTCCACGGAGCCTCCGGGAAAGGGATGATTTTCTGGTGATGCTCCAGCTTCCACCATAACAACCATCTGGGACTGGGAACTAGGGGATACATCATAAGGGGATGAAGTGGGCACAAAATCAGCTTTCATGTCACATGCATTATAAGCCATTGAACTCTTATGGACAGAAGATATGACTCTCGAGGAAGCAGGCGGGGTATACTGCATCGGTACATGTGAAGATGTTGAAGTCAATGCTTTAGCAGATACACCAGCAGCAGGTCTGGTGCCCTACACAAGAAGAAGAGACAGAATTCCAATCTGAATATTACATCTACAAAGAAAAGCTTTCATTTTTACTTTCACATCAACCTGATATGAATCTCGCAAGTGTGTTGTGCGAGTGCATGTTGTCGACTAGAGAAAAGAAACAATGGAAGAAACCAGAGGTATGATGTCCATAGATACGATTACAATCTATGTAATGTGTAAATACAAGACATTGAAGCGAAAATTTGCCCTTTAAAGTACCTGTGAGGTAGAAGGAAAGGTAGTTCCATCAGGGAGAACAACCCAACCAGCTTCCCTTGCCAGAGCAGCAATGACGTCGTTTATATCAGCCCTAACCCTAAGATTATAGTTCCCATGCCTTCGGAGTCCGGCCAAGATCTTTGCAGTGACTGCCCTCCGCTGTCGCTCTCGTATTTTTGTTCTCTCCTTCTCTTCCACTGGTCTACACCTTCGAGCCCCTGATTGTGGAGTTAATTGCTCTTGATAATTTTGGTGCTGCTGAAACCTAGTGTTATTGCTGCTTGACGCAAGTCCCCCATCAACACCTACCATTATGGTAGGCGTGCTATTTTTCTCTTCGACATCAACGTCATCGTCTTCTTCTTTCACATCCATCCCCATTTCATCGTCGTCGTCGTCTTCACTTGCTCCTAGTCTCTGAATCTCCGTCGCCATTATTTCTCTTCGCAAGAAATCCTAGACTCTTATCCTCCTAAACAATACAGTCCATTGTATTTCTGCTGCAAATACCATTGCCAGTGCTTAATTTGATGCATAATTAGCCACTCAAAGCTTTGAAAGCATGTCGAATCCGAACTTGGAATTTCTGTACCCAAACAAAGAACGACGAGCAATATTTTACTACAAATAAATCTTGCAACTTAAGAGAAAATAAGCATTTAATTATAAAACTACAAATAAATCTTACAACTTCAGAGAAAATAAACATTTAATTATAAAAATGGTGCAGTTTTTTTTCTTTTTGACTGCTCTCTTCATCTTACAAGAAGACCCATGATTCGGCATAGAAGAATGTGTTTAAAATAAATCAACATTTATTGAAGGTTATGTTTGGACGTAAAATCAACTCCTATTGTCGTGTATCCTAGATTAAACGATGTCAGTTGCAGTGATCAGCATTTTGAGGCACCCTTGCTACTTCCACAAGCAAGAGTATCATCCGTTTCTGCTTCCATAAACAAAGAAAATAGTACCTAGACACTATCATAGCAGTCTTAGACATATTTCAATAGCAAAACGTTTACTTTCCCGCCAACTAATGCAATTAAGTTAAGGTTGTTTCAATTACATTCTTACACGCGGTTGACAATGCAATTTGAGTTTTTGGGCAGCTCTTATGCAAAGCCTCGAGATCTACTGCAAGAATTCTAACTTCAAACAAAATATAATCCAATTCTCAAGTAAAGAAAACTAAAACGACCCACCAAAAACAGTTTCTCACATTACCTTCGTAGAATCAGCTTACGAAACACGTCAAGTCAATTACAGATGTGAAACCGTGAAATCTCAAAATCCCCATCCTCTCCACGACCTTTCTCCTCTCACATCTCATGCACAGATACACATACCAACATCCCGAAGTTTCGAAGAACAACTCTTTCTCTCCGACTGATAAACTTACCTATGAATCGGATCTAAATCGTCGTTGTTTTTCGAAGAAGCGACCGTAGATAGAGCAAACGGAGAGATATTATAGGGAAAAGGACAGAAAGTGGTTGAGTTAGAGGGGAATTGAGGGTGGTGGGCGATTTCCGGCGGAGAGGGGAGGAGAGGGGCGCGAGCATGCGACGGGTGGGGGTTGTCAAGCGTGTGGGAGGTGGGGGCTAGCGTGTGTGTGGTGGTGCATGAAAGGCGCGGGACCATGAGTTTTGGGTGCGTGGAAGGCGCACCATGACGTGACCAAGATTTCTGCTCAACCATGGCATAAGATAATTTATCAAAAAATAATCGTAATTTTGATATTTTAAAATCTTTTATACTTTTTTGTCATTTTTTTTTATTCTTTCCAACAAGACAAGAAGAGTAAAAAACATAAAACATAAAATATAAACTAAACTTAACTAAAAATAGTGATAAAATGATTTTTTAAACTTCCATGTCTTTAGTTGTCACGCCTCGGATTTTTAAAACATTTTTTTTGAAATACAGTTTAAATAATAAACAGGGGATATAACTACTTGTCATCCAGATACAGTCAATTAAATTTCTCATTAAATCACAGAGTAGTACAAAGTAGAAGTACAACAAATAAAAAGCGGAAGTGAAGTACAAATGCACACATACTACAACTACTACAATGAACAATAACTACAAGTACAAGGTAAAAGAACTGCAACTGGAAGTGCTGTAAGTGCAAAGTAAAGTACAAGACAGACTACTCAAACTGAAGCAGTCGAGTCCAAGAAAATCTAGCAGCTGACTCCAACTCCAAATCGCCAAGTCCGTCTAGTCCTGCAACACAGACTAGAAAAAGGAAAAGAAGGAGGGTCTGAGCAAACCACGTCTAAGTAAGAAAACCACTAACTACTACCAAGCATGCACATGCAATGCGTGTCTATGTGTCCACAAGCAAACGTACAGAAACAGTAAAGGAACTAAAGTGCATGTGGTGTAAATCTAACTCAAAGCAAGAGTGACATAGACGTATCGCCAACAAAGTATGTCTAACGAAAACCGCAATATCAAATGAGTACAAAGGGTACGACATCCCAAGTCCAACCGAAACAAATTCACGCACTAATCAACCGAACTCGCCAATAGGGTAGGACAACCCTAAAGACCCACAAAGGACTCCCAACCGAAGCCACGTCAAAACATCCAACTCTAATTTATATTGCGAACCACATCAATTATCGTTATTGTTAAGCGTTGGATTCATATGTCACATTGGATATTTAAGATATTTCTTTCTTTCCTTTCCATCTTTCCATTCATTGGTTTCACGAATGTGGATAAACCACGAAACCCCTAATCAAGTACGTTCCGGGTATCCTACCATTCTTGTCACAATACTCGTTCACATTCATAAGTCCATATCTGTTCGCAACATGGATAAACCACGGAATCCCTAGCCAATTACATTCCGGATTATCCTAACTTTCTCATTCTAGGGAACTAACCATGGAATCCCTAGTCAAGTACATTCCAAGTTATCTCGTCATTCTCGTTAGGTTACTTATTCACTTTAGCAAGTTCATATCCTTTCGCAACATAGATAAACCACGGAATCCCTAGTCAAATACATTCCGGGTTATCCTAACTTTCTCATACAAGGGACGTAACCATGGAATCCCTAGTCAAGTACATTTTCGGTTATCCTAACTTTCTCATACAAGGGACATAACCATGGAATCCCTAGTCTAGTACATTCCAGGTTATCCCACTATCATTCCCCAAGACCGTTGGGAGGGTTAACGTCACCCCCATTGTGCACAATATCGTGGATAGATAGACCATCCCGGGAATCCCTAGTCAAGTATATTCCCGTATAAATATTCCAGTGTTCCCCAAATCATTTGGGAGGGCCAACGGTACCCTATGATTCCACGTTGATAAGTGTTTCCGTTTCACTATGAATAAACCCAAGAATTCCCTCACAATTCCATTCTTGGTTTATCCTGTTATTTTCTTTTCATCGTCGTTATCATGCCTAGCCAAGGCCATTACCACACTATTCCATCTAGACCGTATCATCACGTCAACTCATTCTACCACCTTCTTATTATTACGAGTTTTCCGAATGATCGATTTAAGGTCGAGTTCGAGTAGCCCTCGTGGGACACATCCTCCATATGTGACATATATTGGGTACTTTAAATATGATGTTGCGTTCTTCCAATCCAAATTCAAGTTTAACTAAGTCAAAGGAGACAATCCACCCAATCCCATTTCCCATCAACTTAAAGATTCATTTCGACACTCCACCTTGACTAGCTCAAGGGGGATCACCTCGTACAATGGTACCTCTAACCGTAATGACACCAAGAGGGGCTAAACCAACTAAGACGAATCACCAAAACACAAGGAACATCAATCACTCAATTGGTCCATAACAATCCACTATCATTGAACGCAAATCGTTCAAATAATCATCAAGAGCAACGACCAAGTGAACACTCAGTGCCCTTCCTACACTCGTCCTTACCGGACAACCAACAACCCAATTATATCAAACGCGCATCTACCATCATCCTATAGTGACTAGCCGAAGTCAATCCCTTCAAAGCTCACCTCAAGACTCTCACGAGCATTTCGTCGAACACGTGGCGTCCCTACTTTCTAGGGTTTAACATTAACACCCCAACTATTTTCATCACACACATACCTCACCTAAGCCATAACCAACTCACCTAGACTAACTCTAGGTCAACCAATCGAAGTGATAAGATATGACTACGCAAGGTGAGAACAAGGCCTCCGAAGCTATGAAAATGAAATCTATGTGCACACACACACACACACAAGATAGAAGCTAAGAGTTACCAATCGGAAAAGTCATCGGAGCTCCAAGGTCGCCAGAGAAATCCTTAACACCGCCGTGAACCGGAACCGTCATTGTGTAGATCCCTTCAAGCTCTCTGATGTTAATGAAGGAGAGAACTTCCAAAGATCCATGGATTTGGATGGATTTGAGAGAGAAAGGTTTTTTTAAAGGGTTTTGAGTGAGAGGGAGAGGGTGTTCGGATGAGAGAGGGTGAGGGAAATGTTTTTGGGCTCCAAATAAAAGAGGACCTCACACTTAAATTCGCAAAACTACGACTGTCGTCCGGACGAGACCCCCGTCGTCCGGACGAAGACCTACCATAGTCCGGACGGACACCACCCCGGTCCGGACGAAGCCTCCTGGAGCAAAACCTCACATTCTGCAACATTCGTCCGGATGGGAGCACCCCGTTGTCCGGATGAGCCTCCCAGAAAGGCCCGGAATTACTTCAAACTCTTCCTAAACCTTCCCGACGCAACCCCGGACATTTTTAACATGTTTCAAACATCGATTAAGCGTCCTAAGGCCACGTCACAGCCTTCCGCAAAGTCTCGAACATCACTAACGATCGACTAATGATTTACAAACCGATCGAACCACCTCATTAACCCCGAATCACATGCCGAGGAAGGAAATCCAAGGCCGAGAGGTCAAAACCAATTTAGAGCTTCTCGAGATATTTTGAAACCAAATAATTTAATTAAAAAAAGGATTTTGGAAATCCAAGTCATTACATTAATAAACTGTTTGTGGTATTTTATTGTAATTTTAAAGTTTAATTTTTTTGTCAAAATTAATGGTTAATTTAAAAAATTTAACGAGGATTTAATAAGAATTAAAATAATTGAAAGACAGAAGTATTATTTTAAAAAAAAATTCTTAAAGACATTTTGATTCCTCTACTTCCTATACATGACTGGGTTTTGATTACATTAATTACTCTTTTAAATGGTGACTATTTTATAATTAATCATTATTTAATTATTTTTATTTTTAAAAATTAATCACCAGTCTCGATGAATAGAGTCAAAAACTATACAAATATAGATCAAAATTCAAAAGTAATCAGGAAAGAAAACTGCAAAGCTATTGTTTTTCGAATATTTTTAGTCTTCAATAACGTTTAATATAATTACTCATCTAGGTATGAAGGAGGCGACGGGGGTGATTGTGAAGAAGGCAGGTTCCTCGATTGCTTCTGCGGGTGATGGCGGCGGGAGTGAGGGTGCTACTGAGGAAGATGGGGATGGGGAGGATGAAGAGAGGCTCATCTCCCTATTCATTTGAAATCTACCTTCTAGAGCGTCGGAGAAATGGTTATACGTAGTGTTCAAGAAATATGGGGATGTCCGGGATGTATTTATCCCTCGCAGATCCAGCAAAACGCTCGATTTGAGGTACGCTTTTGTTCGATTCAGGGGCGTGGAGGCTGTTTGGTACAAGCTGAGGAGAGAAGGGGGATTTCACATTTAATTTATAATTTAAAGTTTTACATTTTCTTTTTTTCTTACCTTTTCGTTGGGCGGGAGAAGTTGTTAACGGGAAGGAGAGGGTATAAATAGTGGAGGGAAGGGAGGAAATGGGTGTGAAGTTTGTTACGAGTTCTCTTCTATTTTCTTCCTTCTGTATCTCTTCCTCTCGTTTAATAGAAGTAAGCACAGAGCTCTAGTTTGGAGCTCTGTCTCTCCTTCAATTCTGTGAAATTGTTCGAATAGGCTATCAGTGGTATCAGAGCAGTCGATCCTCGACTGGTTGGTGATTACTGGTATGGCTGAGGGTACAAGGTCTCAGGATTTTAAGCGACTCGAAGAACTCATTCAGAAAATGAAGGCTGATTCTGATCGATAATCCAGATTGTTCGATCAGCGTTTGGAAACACTAACCAACCATATACAGACCACTCAGGAGACGCGCGAACTCGTCGCCACCTTAAGCCTCAAATGCGATCAAATTGCGACTCAGGTCAATGCTCTTCCCTCATCCTCTCTTACGCTCGAGAGACCTGGACAGCATCCTGGCCCGATTATGGGCAGCTCTGGA
>NMUG010006924.1:0-12329 GCA_002855965.1 Monotropa hypopitys
AGAAGAGAGAGAGAGAGAGAAGAGAGAGAGAGAAGAAGAAGAAGAAGAAGAGAAGAAGAAGAGAGAAGAAGAGAGAAGAAGAAGAAGAAGGAGAGAGAGGAAGAGAGAAGAAGAAGGAGAGAGAAGAAGGAGGGAGAAGAAGAATAAGAAGAAGGATAGAGAAGGAGAATGAGAAGAAGGAGAGAGAAGGAGAATGAGAAGGAGAAGAAGGAGAGAGAAGAAGAAGAAGAAGAAGAAGAAGAAGAAGAAGAAGAGAGAAGGAGTAGAAGAAGAAGAAGAAGAAGAAGAAGAAGAAGAAGAATGGTCAGAGACGGGAGCAGCGGCTGGGTTGTTCGGGCTGGTTTTGTGGCCGTTTCCGGGAATTCGGAGGGTGGCTGTTGGCGGGTTTAATGCTGGAGGCGTGAGGTACTGTTGGTGGTTGGTTTGCGGTTGGTTTGTGGTTGGTTTGGGTTGTTCTCGGAGGTGAAAAGTGGTTGGTTTGGGTTGTTCTCGGAGGTGTTTTCGGACTGTTTCGGGCTGAATGTTTGGTGGTTGGCTATTTTCGGGCAGTATCTGGAGGCAGTTTGGGTGGCGTTTTGGTGGCTGCTCGGTGGTGGATTTCTGGTGGCTGTTGTGACGGTTTTCGGAGATGCTCGGGGCTGTTTTCGGGGGTTAAGCGGGCTGTTCGGTGGCTGGTTACCCGGCTGTGTTGGCTGTTTTTTTAGTGGTTCGGGTCGGGGCTGATTTTTGTGGTGGTGGTGCGGACATCATCGCCGGAAAAATCAACGAGAAATTCGCCGCGGTATATTTTCGTTTCAATGTTTTTTTACGTATCGTAATTATTATTGAGCTTAGATAAAAACCAGAATGGAAATCGAATTAAAACTATGGGAAAAAATAGTCGCCGGAAAAGTATGTCAGGAAAAGTTCGCCAGAAAACTCGTTGCCGGAAAATCCCCCGACGACCAGCAGAAAAATTAAAAAGGAAAATAGGGGAATAGAGAATAATTATTATTATTTATTGTAATAATAATTATTATAGAGAACTGAGAAATAATTTAAGAGTTTATAAAGAGGATTAAATTAGGAAATTATTGTTATAATAAGAGAGAATAATATATAAAATATTATAATCGGAATTATTATTATTAATTATAATAATAATAATGGAGAGAAATAAGGAGTTAATAAAAAGAGTTGAGAATTATTAAAAGAGATAAAGAAGAGATTATTATTATCAAATAAGAGAATTATAGAGAAAGAAATTGTTATCATTCATAAATAATAATAAAGAGGAGAATAATAGAGGATGGGTATTCATGCATGCATATTTTAAAATTTGTGATCCATAGAGTTTATTTGCGATGTCAGTATTCTTATATAGTCCTATTTAGTTATTGCTAGGTGCAGAGAGACCATCGGCGGCGGCACTGCAGAAGGACAAGTAGGTTCTTTAGAGTCTTCTATTCGCTCAGGTGAGTACTTAGAACTGTATAATTTTGAGTAAGCTACAGTACTTTTCCTATAGAGAAAAATGAAATTTTGAAAGTGTTTTAAAAATGAGAAACATTACGGATCATACTGATTTTCAAAATTAAAGAAAATTGATTTTGAGAAAGAGAGTTTGAGAAGAGAATAAAGAGAGTTTGAGAAGAGAAATATGAGTTTTATGAGATTTAAATAAAGAGAGTTTTCAGAAATAATAATAATAAAGAAATTTCTGATTATGCTATAATAGCTTTGCTAGAGTACACGATGTACATCTAGACCATATGTACATGAGGTACAGTTGGGTCCCAACAGTCAAATTGGGCGTTACGTACACGAGGTATGGCCGTGCTCAACGGTTAATCTAGAAGATCCTTACCGCTAGGACAGAGCTACGAGCGGACCCTAGTTTATTTACTGGTGTACATATCCCAAATATTCACAGGGTTACAATACTGTCATAACGTATGATCAACGGACTTAATAACCCTTGGCTATTGTGGTTCTGAAATGAATTTGAGATGGATCCTATTTGATCCTAAGAGATTTTATGAGATTTACATATGAGTTTTTGAGAAGAAAAAAAGAGATAGAACGAGTTTTCAAGATGGAAAAGAGAAAATGGGAATTAGATTTTCAAAAGTAAAATGAGAAAAAGAGATTTGAGAAATAAAGAGTTTTAAAAGAGGAGTTTTCTTTTGATTGAGAAAAGTGTTTTAAAAGAGGAGTTTTTGAGAAATATTGTGATACATAACTATTTTGCTTCTCTTCTTTATATTGTTCTATAGTATTTCACTGAGTCGTCGTGCTGACATATTTTTACACACTTCTTTTTAGGTGACCGCAACTAGTGTCCACCAGTCCAGCTGCGGTAGAACGTGGGGAGTTCTGTCAGAGTCCTGTTATAGGTATCCTGTTGTAGTTCAGAGTTTTATCTTTTATTGTATCAATGAGAGTTTTTCTTTTACAATCTGTACCAGAGTTGAGTTGAGTTTGTACTTAAATTTTATATCAGAGTAGGTTGGGTCTGGGCTTGTTGCCAGTGTTGAGTCTGTATATTATTCAGCAGAAATTATGAGTTTTATTTCTTTTTCAGTCAGTAGTTTTTATTTCTGTTGCAGTTGAGTTTGTGAGTTGAGTTGTTTGAATTTGCCACATGTCATTCTTGAATAATTGGCTATACAAGATCCAATGAGGAGCTAGATGCAGTAGAAGCACTAGCATGTACACCTCTGTGGGCAAAGGGATCAGTACCAGTGGAAGGAGCGGTAACAAATGAAATATCTAGCTTTGCCAAAAGACGCTTGAGAATTTGTAACTCTCCTTGAGAAAAAGCATCAACTTGGGCAGTTCTAAAAGCCTCCATCATACCGACAAAATGCTAAAATGCCACATGAAGATGAAATAGGCTTCAAACTTAACGTCTTCAAAATTGGACCCCGAGAATAATCCTTAAAAGTCAAACCCAGTAGATTTCGGTGACAAATAGTGGTAACCCAGTGGATTTCATGCATTATCAGAGTTCGTCGTGGCCGGAAAAGAGTTCGCGGGAGCGTGTCTGAGGTCCGCGAGTGGTCGCCGGAGAATGTCGGAGGTCGGCGAGTGGTCGTGTGGTCTGTTGCTTGACGAGTGATCTACAGAGCTCGTCGAGAGATTTCAAAAAAGGTGAAGGCCAGAGCTCGTCTATTGCTCGGTGAGGCAAAGGCTGACAGAGTCAGTTGACAAAGGCCAGAGGGTAGGCGATGACAGGAGGTCGAACTCAACGACCGGAGCTAGGGTTCAGACCAGTGGTTAGGGCCCCTATATTTGTATATGTAAACAAGAGTCTTCCAGCACAATCAGAAAGCCCCAAAACAGCACATCGAAAAAACATCCCAAATCTGAAACATCCAGAACAGTCCTAGCAAAAAAATGGCTCCACAAATCTAAAACGTCCCAAAAATGGTCGACGAGGGCCAGCAAACAGGCGATAGTACTCAGTGAGACCTGTGAAGGTTGACAAAGACTAGAACAGGCCTGCCAAAACCCAAAACAAAGTCGTCAGAGGCTCGCCGGAGGTTGGATAGGACTGGCGAGCACTCGCCGGAGGTCGGCGACGTTGGGCGAGGACTGGCGAGGACTCACCTGAGCTTCGCGATCAAGATAACCAAAGATGGGTTGTTGAGAGGTTGTGGCGACAGAACTCCGATGATCGAAATCAAAAGCTTAATTGTCGGAAAAAAACGATCGGGAAAGCTCTAAGGCAGCTAGGGACCAAAAAATGATCGGGAAAAAGTTCTCTCAATATTATTCCCGCAATGAGAACAAACGCTTCGCCGGAAAAAGGACGATCGCCGGAAAAGTTGATGGCGGCTAGGGTTTCAGGTTTCAGGGTGAAAGGTCTGATACCATGTCAGTTTCATAGAGAGAAAAAAGGAAAATGTATTTTCTCATTCCATGTAAAACAACACTTTACAGCAATATGTATACACATGCAAAGGAACAAAGACTAAACTGCCCCTGGGAACTAAATACATAACAAATAAACCCCTATAACATAACACTATTCACACATGGAAAAAATGTTTAAAAATAATCCTCATGTACATCTTGCAAGCTAAGTCACATAACCAAATTATTTTTGTAGATTTTGAAGATAACGTGATGACTTATTTCATGCATCCAAGTTTAAAGACCTCTTCGATCAAAAGTAGCCTAGCAACTTAACTTTTGTACATCCCCAGTTCATAGTCAAATTGGATAACATACCCTAGTTAACCTCGATGCCTTTCGTTCATAACTAGTTTTTCAGAACTCCATCCATCCCAAAGTTTTAGACCATTACGAGAAGTCGTGTTATTTTTTGGATCAATAAATAAAGCACTCTTGTGCATATTTTTAAAAAAAATTGCACCAATTTATAAATCTCAATTGGCCTTCAAATTGGTGCGAAAATAGTGAAAATTATGCACAGAAGTGTTTTATTTTTTAATCCGAAAACAATGGTATGACTTTCGACAGGGGAGTAATTAATGATGTATAGAGCCACAATAAACAAACCCCTTAATTTTATGGCGAAAATCATATTTATTTTGGTCTCTATAGAAATTTGAATATACAAATCTCACATCAAAACTATTTTCGACATTACTGAATTCAATTTTAGTGTGATTAGTCAATAAAGAAACAAAATCTTAGGGTGGCCAACACGACCTAATAAAACAAATGTGACGTCAAATCAAAACCTCTAAAAAGCATTTAAAACAGTTTTGAAGAAAACTTATGTCTCAACAAGTAAAAAACTTGTAAAATCAATGTGGAATCGCTTTTCTATTTACTCTATCTCCAATATCTATATTTGGGACCGGACCCTATCAGTACTCATGATGGCCATACCATGGTTCTTCCCGCATGGAAAAATATTGTGTGGACATCCATCATCTCCTCTAATTTAATGGGATGGTCACAGTAAAATATAGCCCATTTGAGTCCAACCTTTTGAAGTTAGCAGTAAGTGATAGATTAGAATTACCCTTTCGTGAATGTTATAGAAAATAAAAGCACCAATTCTAGTTCTAACATTATTATACATAATTGGCTTGGATATCAACACCCCACACAAAGAGTTTGGAAGATATCTAATATCAATTAACATAGAAATTCTTCATTTACAAAAAAAATTGCCATGTACATTATTTGACCAAATAGCTTGCAATGAAAATTTGATTTACTAGGTCCATCTTGCAGACAAAGAAAAGCATACAGTCCCTTGACTGAATTTGGCATTAGTGTGAGCTGGTGGGAGAGAATGAGAGAGAGGAGTTTGAGAAAGATGCATACTTAAGGAGACCGAGAGTCCAAAAAAAGATAAACAAAATTTTGAAGAAGCATTGGCTTTTCACACTGATGTTGCCAAGGAGATAAGGATTGATGGAGCAAACATGCACGAATAGTACATGTACAGGTTATAGATAGGAATGTGCTGGTTTTCTTTAAAGATGACTTTGGCAGAAAATTAATCTGTAGGCTTTTTGCATCCTTGTATGAAACCAATGTTTCCTACACCAAAAGTGTACGAAACATTTTCAACTCTTTTGTAGATAGATATACATATGATACCTCCTAATCTTATCTAAAGGAAATCTGTAATGATATCTCCTACATATCCTTTTTACTACATAATGACATGGGTAACTCTACAGATTTGATCATGCCTGTATAAAACAATCAACAGGGCTATAGTGGAGGAACATGACTTCCAGTCACCTTTCTCCTAACTTTTTTCTGCATAATAATATCATGAAAACTGAAAGTCTTGCCTGAAAATTTTGTGCAGCAAGAGGATCGTTTGGGTTTTTATCTGGATGGACTTGTCGTGCCTGCAGCCACAAAGATAAATGTTTGAGAAGATGAACATTAAACAATAAAATGCTACTAATACTTTCAGGTATTAAGAAAGCAAGCGAGAAAGGAGAATTACGAACAAGATGGACCAGACGAGGCAATACTAGATGCGTGAGATGGAGAATAACAGATGGAATAGGGGAAACGATGCAACTATATAGAATTCACTCGTGCAAACGAATGGTGACTAATGAGGAACTTGAATCTACAAAATCCCTTGGAATGCACCATTGAAAGAAGACAGGAAATGGAAACAGAAAGTACATTGCAATTCAGAATCTTCCTTGAAAATCTGTTGGAATTCTGATTCAATACCAATATTGTTCCTTGGATAAGCAGAATAACAAAAGAATGAATAGAGACCTCAGTAGGCAAATAAATGTCCATCAGTTAGAGTACAGCAATCATTTGTTTATTACAGCAACCACCTTCCCTTCCCGGAACATGGAATGAATGGGGAACAATCCAGTGTGATAGCGACAATTTGAGAATGGGGCATGGAAAGCCCTTCAATTCAGTAGCTTCCTATCAATTTTGTAAATATATTTTAAGTCTTTTGGAACAGACAAACTCAAATAACAAAAGATGGTGGAAAGCTGCCATACCACGACCACCGTCGTCAACTCTAGAAGAACACAATGCTGAAACCATACCGTACCAGTTTATTACCACCTCCAAATAGAATAGGAGTATGGGACGCCACTCATTTCAAGTTGGTTTTGGGTGGACGTCCTAACACCATGCAGGAGTTCTTCCTGGTAGTTCGAGAAGGTTTTGCGTGTAAAGTGTTGACGACTCCACAATAGCAGGTTCAGTTTTCGGAAATGGTTGCAAAAGGTTTGCGAGGAGATCATCTGCATGCCAGTATAGAGGAAGGCTGTGAAAGAAAACTTTCCAGCAGGTTGCTTGGATGCGGAGTTGGGTTGGAGAGAGTTCCGACTTCTGAATATTCTCTCTAAGCACATGGGTTATACTTTAGTTTTCCTTTTCAAGAAAAAAATGACTGCTTATCTGAGATATTACTTGGAGGTTCGAATTGAGGGGTTCTTAACAAGGCTCGTGTCGGCTGGGATCCAGGTTGTGATCTCAATGATGCTTTCCTGCTATGTTTCTTTTCTTTTTCCTGTCAAAAGGAATCGGAGAGGGTTTTGCTCTACAACTGAAGCTTTGGCAACCCAACAGTTTTTCTTGATTGGCAACCTTTGCTTCTTTGACGCTCTGAATCCGAGCAGGCCCCAAAAGAAGCTTGGGCGAGTCTGTAAGGGGCCCTCCCTCTTTAAGTATCCGATGAGATCTTTAAGGTACTTGTGATCATCGTCGAGGTTTTGTAGAAATGAATGAAGGTACAGGAAAAACAGCGCAGACAAAGGGGATTTGACTGCGTGCACGAGTTTCGATAAGGGATGTATCAACGAAGTCCATATGGATATAAGCAACAAAATATCTCTTGGGTGGAGGAAATGTAAAGGTGCGGAGATTTTATGTAGTTCTATGGCTTCTGTTGTGTTCTTTGGTTTTGAACCTCAAGTTTAACCTGAACACGTCAAAAAAATCCCATGGAAAGAATAATTATAGTAAGCATTCCGCTTAAAACAATTATTGATTCCATCTTAGTAATCAGTGTAGCAGCCTATATACCACGTAGTTCCAAACTACAATGGCTATTGAAAGATTAACTGTGTGGAAACCTATGACCAGTCGTCAGGAGAGAGACAACTGCTTGAGATCCCCTCAAGAATTGCTCTTGAGTTGTCTATTTCACTAAGATTAGTCCATCCATAATGTACAAGCACATAAAGGACTGAAATGTGGGCAAATTCAGTTAAATCGTGAAAAATTTGTGTCCTATACCAACGCAACATGCTTAGTACAGAATAATTTCCCTTTAACATGCCGAGACAAGAATGGACAACCTCTTACGATCATCTTCAACAAGAAAATCATCTATAAAACCAAAATCAGGGTTCCTTTTTAATGCGGACATCCACTGCATTCTTAACGCTCACATTCACTAGCAATTACCATTAGATTAGCCAACCTATTCCACAATGGACAAAAATATAAGTAGATCTACAACAAATAGCAAGCAACTGATAGGCAAAAGCACACAATAAAACAGAAACATGATTTTTTGTGGAAAACCACGGGACCTAATCTAGAGGATCAAACACTATCAAATGAGCAACTCCAAAAGTTTCCTACAACCCGGTGAATCTCCACCGTAAGACACAAGTTTGCATTGCCAAACTCATGTTCATCGCTTCCTTGTGCTTGAAATCTGTCGCGCAGAATCTATAAACACGGCCTCAGTGTCCGGAATTTACCGTAAGTCTTCAATCACATCACCTCAAATCCTCAAGCACGACCAAGGTATCTGAATTTCCCATAAGACTTCTCTTTTTCCTTAGGATCGCCAAAGAGCTTCACTATAATGGTACAAGATGGAATACTCTACAGATCCATAGAGATACTAAATCTCCAAGTACAGCAAAAAAACATCTCACGCTACCTCAAGGATCATCTAAGACTATTTTTGCAGTCCATGAGGCACAACATGATGCGCTCGATCTGGAATGAAGTGTTTCACAATAAAAAATGCTAAGCTGGACAGCATAACTTGTCAGAGCGAACCCACTATTCGCTCGCAACTTCAAGCCAAACTTCACCTTTCTGGCATGGAAATCTGGGCCACAAAATTGAATACAAAAATTCAATTCTTTGCAAATCTGAAGTTCGTAACTCCTCGAAAACGTTGACCAGGCTTTGTCAATGGATTTGATAGTTAATTTGAAAGCTTAATTTGTAGTAAGCTTTGACTGGCTTGAACCTTGCTTGCTTGTGAAGAGTAATTTGGTGTAACACATATTTTTTGTTCACGCAAATTGGACCTGCAAGAGCTAGGCTAAACAATTCAAAAGGGGAAAAGAATGCAACTCAACTAAGTGTTTATCAAACGGGATTACAAAGTTATACCAGGAAGAACTCTAGGACCAAACAACAACTCGTTAGGGTTTGCCTGGACCCTAGCCTATGTTAACGCAGCTAGAGAGAATTTTTTTCGTCACCCATTTTCTTCTACCCTATTCATATTAGTGGGAAATAATGTCACACCAATATTTTTGTGATCTCACATTGCCTAAAAAAAGGGAAGTGTGGACATATATAAGTTCCAAGACACCCTCCCCTTGCAAGTCGGTTTTTAAATGTGAGTTATGTATAAAACTTGTTACATTGGTATCAGAGCCAACAATGTGTCCGAGTCGCCACAGAAGGGGCGACGATGGTGAGGACCGCGTCGTGGATGTCGACTACAGAACATGGTTATCAATCCAGCAACAAAACCAGTCACGAGTCCGGGTCGCCACGAAAGGAGCGTGGTGGTTTGTTGTGATCCCACGTTGCCTAAAAAGGAGGGATGTGTGGACATATATAAGTTCCTAGGCTCTCTCCACTTGCAGGAGTTCTACCCAAGACTTGTTAAAAATACTTGCACCCGGCACAGATTAAATCTGAAGTAGCATGATAAGATTGGCTTATCATACGTATCAGTTGGATTAGTTAGACAGTTAGTTACATTCTATCATAACAGTTAGAAGGTAGTTAAAGGCTCCTAGTTAGTTGGAAGGTAGTTAAAGGCTCCTAGTTGGAAGGTAGTTAAAGGCTCCTAATCAGTGGGATTATTTAGTTGTTATATTCTTGTATAAAAAAGAAGAAGAATGACGTTTTGAACGCATGATCATGATGATGAATAAAATCTTTCTATGAATTCTCTCTTTTTCTTCTTTCAATACTTCCTTTTTCGGAAGACAACTTACATTCTTCCAGTAGAAACAAGTGAAGGATCTCCCTTTTCCTGGAGTGGAATTACATTCTTCCGGTAGAAACAAGTGCAGGATCTCCCTTTTCCTGGAGTGGAATTACCATCTTCCGGAAGATCAGCTGAGATCTTCCGGAAAAACATTAAGGATTTTTGGTTAAATCCTATCAGTGGTATCAGAGCTTCAATCCTTGGTTGTGGAAAAAGATGGCAGAAAACACAAGGTTGCAAGAGCAGAAACGTTTGGAAGAATCTTGCCGCAAAAATGCGGAAAATTTGGATTGTGTTAAATTTTTAGTCATTGCCATCTAGGATGATTTTTATTCTAAATAATTGTTGTCCGGGAAGGGACGTGACAATTTGTGGTATCAGAGTCAGGTTTTGTATTGACTTTAGAAAGGGTAGTGTATCAGCCATAGTAGTGGACATAGAGGTATGAGTCTGGTGTTATAATAAGCATATAAGTTTTATGTTGAGAAGTAAGATAAGTAATTTCTTATATCGGTGTTATATAATTTAAAGTATGTGTGAAATTGTTGTTGTTAGGTGATATTAAGTAGAGAATGGAGCAAGAACGTGTAGTGGGACAAGAGGAAGAAGCTTCATCAGGTTCAGTTCAACCAAGAGAAAGGGAGGCTGCACCAGCTGAGGTTCCAGTCCCAGCACCAGCGGCTGATTTAGATAGAATTTTAGTTGCGATGGTCCAAGAAAAAGAAGAAAGAGCTGCCTTCATGAGGTGGCAGACACAACAAGTGGTTGCAGCTACAACTGGGAACGGGTATGTTAGAAAGATTTAAGAAGTTATTCCCGACCAAATTTGAGGGATCAACTAACCCTGTGGAGGTCAAGAACTAGTTGAGGGGTGTTGATAGAGTGTTGACTACGATAAGTGTAACCGATGAGCAGAAGGTGACATTGGCAACCTTTAGTTTTAAAGGAGAAGCACTAGCGTGGTGGGAAGCAACCCAAAGATTACTTGCAGCACCACAGCTAGTGTTCAGCCAGCAAGACCTCAAATTATCACATGGGATAGATTTGTGGGGAGTTTTAACGATCAGTAATGCCTAGAAGCTTATAGGCGAGAGCAGGAAGATGATTTTATTTATCTTAGACAGGAAAAGATGTATGTGATAGATTATGAAGCCAAATTTGCAGCCCTATCCAGGTGTGCATCCGAGTTATTGGATACGGATGCTAAAAGGTGCAAACGATTTAGAAATGGGTTGGAATTTAATGTAGCAAGCAGATTGACTTCCTTTCGAGAAAGGAATTATGCAGACCTGGTGGACATGGCCAGACAAATTGGGAAAGATGTTCAAGAAATGTTTGAAAGAAGAGAACAGTTTAAAAGGGCAGATTTGAATCTAGCAAAGTCAGTAAAGTTGAAGGGAGTTCCAAGAGAAGTCAAAGATCTTAATCTTGGAGGGGATCCAATAAGCCAAGACCCAATAGATCAGAACATAGTTCAGGGAGGTTTGGAACTAGGACATCGGGAACACTGTATCGTTGTTTTAGATGTGGTGTGATTGATCATTTGATTGCAGATTGCCCAGATAGGAGAAAAGGAATTAGATGTTTCAATTATGGAGAACCAGGGCATATAGCCAGAAATTGCACTAAACCACAAATACCAGCAGGATCAGTGGGAAACAGTGTACCAGCAGGGAGAGGTGCTGGATCAAGTTGCAGTGTTGTACGAGGAGGGAGAGCAGGAGGTTCTTCTACTACTCCTGGCAAGGTATTTACTATGACATGTCAACAGGTGGAGACTATTCCGGAGGTGGTGACAGGTATTATTTATGTGTTTGATTTATGTGCAAGAGTTCTAATAGATGCGGGGTCGACACATTCATTTATTTCAAAACAATTCAGTCGACATTTGGGTCAGTTCGTTATAATTAAGGAGTGTTTGCTAGCCATATCTACTCCAATTGGGGAAGTGGTGATTATTCGGGAAATGTTTTCGAGGTGTGAGTTGATGATTGGAGATAAACTCCTAGAAGCCGACTTGGTACCTCCAGAGATGTCTGATTTTGAGATTATTTTGGGTATGGATTTCTTGTCCAAATACCATGCCATTATTGATTGCTTTGGCAAAGAAGTTGTGTTTAAAATCCCAGGTGGGGAAGAAATCAAATTTAAGGGCAAAAGGAAGAGTTATTTGAAAAATGTAATCTCAGTCTTGAAAGTTGTAGATCTTTTAAAAAGGGATGTCAGGGATTCCTAGCTCATGTGGTTGACACTAAAAAAGAACCAGTTGAACTGTCAAAGATTCCTATAGTGAATGAATTTGTAGATGTGTTTCCGGATGAGTTACCGGGACTAGTGCCAGATCGGGAGGTAGAATTCACTATTGAACTGCTACCAGGGATCGAACCTATATCCATAGCACCTTATAGAATGGCACCAGCTGAATTGCTAGAATTGAAAATTCAATTGAAAGATAGTTAGACATGGATTTTATCCGACCAAGTGTTTCTCCTTGGGTAGTACCGGTGTTGTTCGTAAAGAAAAGGAAAAACTATCACATTGTCTAGATAATTGTATAAACCTCAAAACAATCTTATACATAAGCACATAAGTTATTTTCAATCAAAACAAAAATGTTCTCCATGATGGTAGGTTATTGTATGTACTCTATTGAATTGTTACTTTATGAAAT